>JAYXIM010045286.1:0-103590 GCA_037575425.1 Anastrepha fraterculus
CTGCGTCGTCATTTCGGTGAGCACTTTATCTCTCGCCTCGGACCAGCGGATTGGCCACCAAGATCGTGGAGATATCCACATCTTTGGAGTTTTATTTGTGGGGGTATACAAAGTCTAAATGCTTTGTGGATAAACTAATTTCGATTGAGGCCTTGGAAGCCAACATTACTAAAGTTATTCACAAGATGCCGACCGAAGCCCTTGAACGAGCCATTCAAAATTGGTGTTTACGGATTGCCGAATAATGATGCAGTTACTGCCAACATTTGAAGGGCTTTACTTTAAGAAATATATGTCATGAATGGTTCTAAACAAAAGTAATAAGTCAATCTGAATTTTCGTTGTTTTATTTCAATTTGAAATCCGATACCTCTAAATCAGCCTTTACTTTAAGATATTTTCTTTTAAGCCATACGAAGTGAAGCTCGACTGGAAACAAAACCTTGCGTATGGATATAAGAAAGCTAAGGCTATTTGATGGTTTTGATAAAATTTGAATATGTATCAATACCATTACAATGCACGCAAGGGTTAAACAGAGCAGAAAGAGAAATAAACAAATTGAGTTGCAACAGTAAGTTGCAATTGTTAGCTGCTACAAGTGCACTGATTTTGAGCATCCACATTTTGGTCAAGTTGTCGGTCGCATTCAAATTACAGCAACAAACTTGCAGCTGCACTCAATACATTTAGGAAGCATGAGCCAGCACAGACACATTGTCGCGAAGTAGCCGCATATGCCGTTATCTACAAATACATTAGCGGCGCGGCAACAACAGCAGAAAAAAAATCACAATCATCACACGCCGTACGCTGCTACAGTCAATGATGTGACTACATAAAAAAGCAACAAAATGTTGAGGAATAAAAACGCTTCACATTCAGCGTTAAGTGCATGTTTTTGTTATTGTTGCTGCTACCATTATTAATGTTACGTGCATCAACAGCGGCGGCTGCTGATGTAGTCGATGATTGCACTTGAGGCTAACATTTGCAACTGCCGCTAACTCAGCCTCTGCCACTACTACGGCAACCGACTTCACATCGAGTGCAACCAAATTCAAGTGCGTGATGTTGCAACAATCACAATGCAACAAAAGTATTGGCTGCTACCAAGCGCGAGTAGCCACTGGAGCGACAATTGCAACTGCAGGGGCAATAAAATTGCAACAATATCGTGCCAACGTCGTAATGTTGGCAACATTAAACATAAAAAATTAGTGGCAAAAAAGTGTCAACAGCTATGCTTGCGGCAAAAGCGATGGCGGCAGCAGCATCAACGGACAAAGTGGCGAACATTTGCGTAATAACGAGGCTGAATTGGCTGGAGGCACTCCTAAGGGAAGGCAGTAAGCGGACTGATTGCGGATTTATGTTTCCAACTTGCAGTTGGAGGGAAATGAACTGTGAGTACTGCAAAATGTGGTATGTGGATTTATATTTATGTATGTATGTATGCATGATTATGTACCTAAAGGTCATTAACGCTCTTCAACGCTAAGTCTTATGAAGATTAAAGTAAACGAAATATGATTAGTTAAACCATTCTCGCTCGCTGTCAAGAACCAAAAGGTGAGGAGTGTGGGCGAACTATAAAACTAGTATCAGTATCTTCGGGCAACGTTACTTAAGTTGTGTTACTTTACTAAAGATTGAGAAAGTGGAAGGAGCTAGAAAACTATGATATTTTTCTTGATTGAATGTACAAAGATTTTGCGGAAGATTTTAGGATCTTTTCACGTTGGTGGCGGCGAGTATCGCAGGCGAAGGAACAATGAGCTGTATAAGCTTTACGGCGGCATTGTATGCAGCGATTAAAGATCCAGCGGCTACGTTGGCTGTGTCATGTTGCCCAAATGTATTCAAAGGACCTGGCTCTGAAAGTATTCGATGCGGTAGTAGTAGAGGAAGACCTCTTCTACGTTGAAAAGATCAGATGGAGAATGATTTGGCTTCACTTGGTGCGTCAAACTGGCGTACGTTAACACGAGAAAAAACGACTGGATCCTTTTTTACAAATTCGGCCAAAATCGCGTAAGCGGCTATCGCGCCAATCAATGTTTATCTAATTTTCTCACGTATAACATCATGCGATGTCAAAAAGGAGTCCCAAACGATCGCTCTAGTTGCCAGATGATGATGGAGAGAGAGTATAATATTGTGCTACCAAAGCACATCCCCTTTGGATGAACCGTTGGTAATCATCCCTAAAACGTTCTGCTTTAAAACGAACTACCACTCTCACATCTAAGAAGACATCAGCATAACTGTAAGAAGGAAGTCGAACAGAGTTCCTATAAACAGAGTCCGTTAGAAGAAAGCATTCAATGAACTACACGACGATGCAGTCTGAAAATGCCTCCGCATACTGTCTAATATGATCGTATTCGTCGCACTCCTAAAATGTATACGGAGAAGGTGGTAGTACCTAGGAAAACTAGAAGTATACTATGATACCTTAATTATTCACCTATCTAGACCGCGTGCTGATGTCTAAAAAAAACACCCAGCATGTGGGTAAGGTCCAAGTGTCTCTTCTAATCCTTTAATCTCGACGATTCTAGGACGGAAAGTACTCTGAAGCCTGGGAAAACCATCAGCCACTATTTAAACCTGGAAAACCCGCCAACCAAGGAGAGTCACATCGTCCAACAACTCTCCTTTCTACAATAGTTGAGGCCGTCCTACTCCCACTCCTCACAAAACAACTGACTCCAGCTACACGTCAACATGTCTTCCGTAGAATGCACAGAACCACCACAGCATTCACACTGAGGTCAACCGCGGACTTCACCAAAACCGCACCTGCGAGAGGGCTGTACTTCTACCGTTGGATAGTGTTCTTTCACCCTTGCTTTTCAACTTCTATTTATGTGTCGAAGCTCTCCTAACCACCAGATGGAGTTTCACTAGACTCCTATGCTGACGATTGTTCGATAATAGCATCCGGCATCGATGATTCGTGTTCCAAAGTAAACGTTTATCTAGCCAAACTTTCTCACTTTTCTCTGGCAACTCAAACTGCTGTCAAAGTTGAAAGTACACGACACATCAACGGTTAAATTTTGTGTGTCTCCTTTTCAGCGCATACAAACCACAATTGCCATTAAGGTCCAAAACCGTAACTGGGTCCTCAAATAGTTAGCCGGCAGCACATGAGGCAAAGAAAAAGAAAAAAATGTTGCTGATGACATTTAAAGCAATTGGCCGGTCGGTACTAAACTTCGCTATGATTCGCAGTGGACAAAGATCCAGACCTGTTGAAATATTGCTATCAGAACAGCCATAGGATTTCGCCTAATATCTGCAGTGCAACACCTTCACAGCGAGACTTCCATGCTCTAGGTCAAGTAAAATGGTCAACAAATTATTCCAGTAGGATTATTACCATAAGAATTATCACTGCAGGCACCTGATCCACCTTCTAGACGAGGTATCTCTTCGATTACACTGACGAGATCCAGGACGAAACTCGACTGCCACTACTGAATCAGACACTATATAGACAGACATTAGACGATATTCATCGGGACACTCCCACCACCTGCCTATACTCCTGACCCGGGAATGTCGTTATCGGAGTCCAACCCCCACCCATTGCAGAAGAAGCGCTTCAGCTGCCTCGTGAGATCCGCGTAACTTTGACTCAATTACGGTCTGAATATTGTAGCAGGTTAAGCTCCTGCTTATGCAGAATCGACCCCGACATACTACCTATTCATATGCCCTCTTAAACCCACTCACTTAGCACCCCTCTCCCTCCTAACCTGTCGAAGCAGCACGTTTCCTGAGACTGCCGTTAGATGGCGATCGGTGATCACACCGCACTGACAGGAGCTAATGAACTGCTACAACAACAACAGCTACAACAGATATCCATAGTACCCAAGCAATCATCCTATAGAGACATTGGCAGTGTATTCATTTGGCATCAATAAATAAATAAGTAATTGTCGCGTACACTTCCGTTAGGTGTTTGGGTCTCCTCCTCCTCCTATTTGTCACGTGCGTCTTGATGTTGTTCCATAAATGGAAGGACCTACAATTTTAAGCAGACTCAGAACGGAAAATGGTTTTTTATGAGAGCCTTTTCATGGCAGAAATACACTCGTAGGTTTGTCTTTGCCTGAAGAAGGGCGACCGCTATTAGGAAAATTTGTTTCTATCATTTTGGTGTTTCATGCACGAAGATTCGAACTTATGCACTCCCGAATGGTAGTCATTCACCAACACCGCCGCATATGGACCTTTACGGTATATGGGAACCCTTTTGTTATATATAAGGTAATAAATAATCATTTATTAATAAGAAAATTTCTGTATTTACACTTTGATTTTCGCGCTTACTTTTGTCAATGTTGCCAGAAGCAATTTTCATTCAATTTCGTACATTCTTTATCAATTGGCATATCAATTATCTCACTGCTCCGCATTTTGTCGATTGATGCTTGCAGAATTACTTTTTCTCGACTAATCTCGCATCGATGTGACGTCAATAGAATCGACAATTATGTCGTTTAATGCTTACAGAAATGGGCTACTGGTTACAGAAGCAACAAATGCTGCATTCGAAAGAGAAGGCTCGACACCTGTTAGCTGAAAAAGTTTGTCCACAATTCCCTAATTGGAGAAAATACAACTGTAATTGGTATTTAATCGATGATATTTAGCTAAGCTAAGCGATAACTGAAAAAAAGTATTTCTAAAAACGATTTCTAAACAGTAGCAGTCGCCGACCTTTGGCGCATGTGAGATTCCTTCATAGCAGCGTCAGTCTCGTTATTCAATATCCACACCACGTCTGTAATAGATTACGATTATTCACGATTATAAGTGGAAAGACATAGGGCAAACAAAATAAAAAACATAAAAATCTGAATAACCGTGAGGAATTGATAGCCACTTGCAGCGGAGTTTCAATGTAATCCAAGTAATAAACCCAACGACTTTAATTAATTTCCAACATTTCGTTACACTATTAGCAACGTGTTGTTTATTCAAATAATAAGCGTTAAATTTACAACAAAAATAAGAAGAAGACCTAATGAAATTAATGACGAACTTTAACCTTAATACGACTGAAACTGATTTAAACAATGCGATTAAGTGGAGAGGAGGGTTTTGCTCATTAAAAGTAAAGCATTTTTCAAAGTAAATTATATTTCAGTTAAAATCTTTATATTTTATAAAAAATTTATTATTTACTTGTGGCTAAATTTGACTGAATATGTTTATGAGCATAATGAGCTCGTAAATTTATAAATTTTAATTTAGGTGACCTTCAATTTGCCAAAGTTGCAGAGGCTGGCGTAGCAAAATGGATGAGCAGACAGCTTTCGATGCGCTTCATTAAAATTATTGTTAAAATGAACTTAGCAAGCCATTAGAAATGAAGAAAAATAATTTCTTAGCATATTTTTATTTAAGTAATAAGCACAGAGATTCACTTAGGCCGTAATGTAATGGATGTAGAAATCAAATGAAACTAAATTTACTTCAATGGCCATGCGAGTTGCGGAGAGGCCTGCCTCCCTTCAAGTAATTATTATGGCCCATGGAATGTTGGTGCGGTAAGCATTTGTAAAATTATTGCATGAGTACATAACTACAAACCATATACACATATATACACATACACATACATACATACTCACATACATATCTTTTTTTTTTTGTCTTCTCCGATACGTGCAAGTCGTAACACTCACTCATTAATGCCTACAATGTTGACCACATAAAGCTGCTGTGGCTGCTGTTTTTCCAACAGTCACCGCCACCGTCACCGTCACCCGCTTGCCTATGTAATGGCCACTGTTAATAGTCCAAGTCGGGTTAATTTTAAATTGGGTTGAGTGGCGCACAGTTCAACTCCGAGTGTGGGGGCCTTTGATTTCTCGGAGGTCGTCATCGCAGTGGTCACAGCAAGTCAAGTGAGCAAATCGTTGTAATGTAAAATGTTGCACGTTATGTTATTTTGTTGCAACTATATAAACAAGCATTAATTACGTACGGTAATACAAAGGTACATATGTAAATATTTATGCCTGCATGCTATGGTATGTTTGGAAAGATGTAAGCGCACACACATACATACACGCATACATCCATGCGTACTATGTAAGAGCTAGCCCAGTGTTGTTACTTCCTCCAAGCAAGAGAAGCAATCACGGCAAAGCTTAGTGTGAGTAATCATACGCACGTACTACATAAGTACTTGTGCATGGTAGGTATACAAATAAGTGCATACATACATACATACATATGTACACTATTACTTGTACGCTTAGTAATTTATCACGCGCTGAAGCTGACCATCCAGTGAGATGACGCAAGGTTTATAGTATTTACTTGTAATATTTTGTTTGTTTAAATTTATTTTGTTTTTTTTTTTATTTGAATTTTCTATTTGTATTCATATTTCTTATCGATAATTTTTGCGCCGTTATGTTCGGATATGTCATGTTATGCATCTTGTCATTTTATGTTATACCATTTTATGTTTTATCTTTTTAATTTCTGTTTTATTATAATTTTATGTTTCCTTATGTTATGTTATGCAATGTTATGTTCTGCCATTTTTTTAATTTCTGTTTTATTCGTTAATCCATTTCATTTAATTTTGCACGTATTTATTTAATGTTATGTTGTGCTATGTTACGAATTTTAGTTATGTTGTGTTATTGTAAAAAACGAATTTAATTATATTTTTCATAACTTCATTTGTGTAATGCATTTATACTATTTTGCTAAACATTTTTGGTGAGTCTTTTTGCTTTTATTTTTATTCATTTGTAAAGGGTAGTTCAGTTTCAAGGGCCGGTATTGATTTTGAATAAAATAAAATTTGTTTAGGAAATTATTGTAATTTTTCTTTATTATGATAATATTGGTATGGCTACAATACGTATGGAACAAAATATCGGCCAAATGTCCGCCGCGGCCTTGGCGGAACACCTCCATCCGATGGTCCAAATTTTCATGACGCTGAGGCATAATTGAGTTTCTATGCCGTTAATGTGCCGAATTATCTCATCCTTTAGCTCTTAAATTTTTGCTGGCTTATCGACGTATACCGTTTCTTTCAAATAACCCCAAAGAAAGAAGTCCAACGGTGTCAAATCACATGATCTTGGCGGCCAATTGACATCGCCGCAACGTGAGATTATTCGGCCAAATTTTCGCGCAAAAGAGCCATTGTTTCGTTAGCTGTGTGACAAGTGGCACTGCCCTGTTGAAACCACATATCGTCCACATCCATATCTTCCAATTCGTGCCATAAAAAGTTCGTTATCATCTCACTATAGCGAACACTATTCACAGTAACTGCCTGACCGGCCTCATTTTGGAAAAAATACGGCGCAATGATGCCGCCGGCCCATAAACCGCACAGTCACTCTTTGTGGGTGCATTGGTTTTTCGGCAATCACTCTTGGATTGTCATTCGCCCAAATGCGGCAATTCTGCTTATTGACGAATCCACTGAGGTGAAAATGTGCCTCATCACTGAAGATGATTTTCTTCGAAAATTGGTCATTCACTGTTGCCATTTCCTGCCACCACTTTAACCCGTTATTCGATTGTGTATCTTTCCATGGTTCAAATTGAGTTAGTCTGAAAGTGAAAAAAGTCAAATGAAATGCAGGAAAAAGCTTGACGTTTAGGTGTGGTTGGCATTCAACATCGGCTCTTGAAATTTAACCACCCTTTATTATTATTTACCATTTTTTTATTATTGAACTTTGTTTTGACTTACTATATTTAAAATATGTTTTAATTTTTATTCATATATCCCACCGATAATTTTTTCGGAATTACGCTCTGTTATTTCATGTTTCCCTCTGTTATGTTATATTATGTTATCTGTTATTTTTTTAATTTTTTATTTTATTTGTTATTCTATTTTATTTAATGTTGGATGTTTTTATTCTATTTTATCTTATGCTATCTTATGCTATGCTATGTGTTGTTATGTTTTGTTGCGTTATCTTATGTTATTTCATGTTGTTTTACGTATTAAGGTATGTTATGTTAAACTATGATATCTGAAGCCATGTATCTTATGCTATCTTATGTAAGGCTATGTTGTACTATGCTATATTATGTACTGTTATTCTGTTGCGTTTTCTTATGTTGTGTTATCAAATATGGTATATAATAGTTCATTATATCAATTTGTCAATCTATTTGCTTTTATTTCATCATTTCTTTTTAATACATTACGAGTATATTTCAGAATAAAAATGCCCATTCCTCAAAATAATTTTTTCTATTTAGCAAACAAATTTCATAAAACAAAATTGTAGTAGCCATTTTATTGTATGCTGTATTATTTTATGCTATGTTATGTTATGTTATGCTATTATTTTGTTGTCTTATCTTATGCTGTGCTATGTAATGTAGCCTACATAAATTGTGTTAGCCTACCATGTTGTTGTATGCTGTACGTTGTGTTATGCTATGTTTGTTATGTTTTATTAAGCTATGTTCTGTGCTCTTATACTTTATGTTATTTTATGTTGTGTTATTTATTAAAGTATGTTTTAGTTCATTATTTTAATTTTGGTAAAATTTTTTTTTTATTTATTGTATTTTATTATATTTCAAAAAAAAATTTCCATTGCACAAAACCATTTTTTTATTATTTTGTAAAAAAGTTATTCAAAAATAAATTGTAGTAACCATGTTATTGTATGCTATGTTGTGTTATGTTATGTTTCCTTATGTTATGTTATGTTCCCTTATGTTATGTTATGTTTCCTTATGTTATGTTATGCTAAGCTTTACTATGATATGCTTTGTTATGCGCAGTTATGTTTTGTCGCGTTTTTTTAAGTTGTGTTATGTACTTATATCTTTATGTTTTTTTTTTAATTTTTTATAATAATTGTTTTTATTGTATATATTTTTTTTAATGTAAATTGCCATCTATCAAATTTTTTTTTTTTTTGTAAAATAGTTATTCAAGAACAAAATTATAGTAGCCAAGTTATTGAATGCTGTAAGTTATGTTATGCAATGTTAAGCTGTGTTATGTCATGCTATGTGCTTTTATGTTTTCTTCGCATTATATTATGCTGTGTTATGTTATGTAGTATATTTGAATTTATTATTTTCTTTTTTGTTAGTCTATTTTTTTATTATTTTTTATTTTATTATATATAGGTTGTCAAAAAAGTCTTGCGGTATTTCCGCAAGCTTGTTTTGCAAGCGCGTAGTTCTAGTTGTATTCGTCGCATCGGTTCACGCTAGAGCTTTTTGGAAAGCTCTTTTCACGTGCTAACACGTGTTTGATTAATTGTTGTTTGCTTTTAGTCGTTCGTGAGTTATAGCGTCGCAAACATGGAGCAAAATAAAGAGAAAATACGGCATATTTTACAGTACTACTACGATAAAGGCAAAAATACATCTCATGCTGGCAATAAAGTTTGTGCAGTTTATGGACCCGATACAGTTTCCATTTCCACCGCACAACGATGGTTTTAACGTTTTCGTTCTGGTGCAGAGGTGATCGAAGATGCGCCACGGTCCGGAAGGCCTGTCGACAAAAATTGCGATAAAATCGCTGAAGTGATCGAAAGAGACCGGCATAGTAGCAGCCGTAGCATCGACCAAGAGCTGGACATGAGTCATCAAACCGTTATAAACCATTTGAAGAAGCTTGGATTCAAAAAGAAGCTCGATGTATGGGTGCCACACGACTTGACGCAAAACAACATTTTTGCCCGTATAGATGCATGCGAATCGCTTCGGAATCGCAACAAAATCGACCCGTTTTTGAAGCGGATGGTGACTGGCGATGAAAAGTGGGTCACTTACGACAACGTGAAGCGCAAACGGTCGTGGTCGAAAAGCGGTGAAGCTGCCCAGACGGTGGCCAAGCCTGGATTGACGGCCAGGAAGGTTCTTCTGTGTGTTTGGTGGGATTGGCAGGGAATCATCCACTATGAGCTGCTCCCCTATGGCCAAACGCTCAATTCGGACCTGTACTGCCAACAACTGGACCGCTTGAATGCAGCACTCATGCAGAAGAGGCCATCTTTGATCAACAGAGGCCGAATTGTCTTCCATCAGGACAACGCCTGGCCACACACATCTTTGGTGACGCGCCAGAAGCTCCGGGAGCTCGGATGGGAGGTTCTTTTGCATCCACCGTATAGTCCGGATCTCGCACCAAGTGATTACCACCTATTTGTGTCCATGGCGAACGAGCTTGGTAGTCGGAGAGTCCTGTGAAATTTGGCTCTCCGAGTTTTTTGACAATAGAGAACCGAGCTTCTATAAGAACGGCATTATGAATTTTGCATCTCGTTGGGAACTCGTCATCGAACAAAACGGCGCATATTTGACTTAAATCGCATTATTATATATTAACCAATTTTATGAACAATTGAAAATTCAATAAAAATACCGCAAGACTTTTTTGACAACCTTTATTTTAAGTCCATTTGCGGAACAGCATCAAGACGCGCACCACAAATAAGAGGAGGAGCTCGACCAAACACCTAACAAAAGTATACGCGCCAATTATTTATTTACTTTTATATTTTAACTTACTTTATTTTATTTTATCTTATTTTACTTAATCACATTTTAATTAATTAAATTTTCATACGTAATGTCACACATACAGACGTAGGCATTTTGTAATAAGGCAAATATTTTGGTGTGTTGTAAGTTATTTTGATTGTTAAAAAATAGCAGACTAGTTACCCATCTGGCAGTGCACACATACATCAGCATAGTTATTTCGGTGCACCACATGTAGCGCTCCAAACAAGCAACTAAACTCCCATCTACGTGCAAATGTCTGTATGTACTTGAACAGATTCTGCGACCGGCCTGGTCGTCGTCGCCAGTCTATTGCCACATAGTCGCCTGCCCGTCCTCAAATGAATTAGTTGCTCTTCTACGTAGACTTTTACATACCATACATATTCATTGGCTGGCACATGCATCTTCATGCGTGCCACATCAGGTAACGCATACACTAGAAAAAATAGTTCATTTAACAAGCGTTGGCATGATTAAAGGGAAGCTTGTGAATGGTATTAAAGAAAACGCTGAATTAATTACGTTGCCGCAAAAGAACTCAGGCTTTTACTTCTCTGAAAAGTCTGGACTGGAGTACAAGCGGAGGTGGATCAACCTGCGCTGTATGTCCCTTGCAGCTACACAGAATGTTGCAAGACTAGAATAAGGTTTGTGGGCTAGTCCTAAACAGGACGGATTTTATTTGATGGAATAACTTTGCCCAATATCTTATTTTCCAAATACTTTTCGCATCTTTTCTTTTAGGTTATATACCCTCCGAAATTATTACAACAGCGTCTCATATTAAACGATTTTAGCAATTCACTTATTTATTTCTCAATTTCACTTTCGGTGGTTCAAAGCAGGTCTGTGGTATCGTAACAGTCGATGAAAGTTGAATCTATGCATGCGAGAAAGAAAGAAAACAGCAATCGACAGTAGGGGTGCTCCGTGACGAGTTGAATGCAACAAAAGTTGTTTGTGGAAGAAGCAACTCAAAGCAAATGGTCGCCTGTTTTTTCAGAAAAATTTGGTCATGTCGCAACTGTGACAGTACAGAAACTTAAAGCAGGCAATTCTGAGTGGTGCACAACCATTTTTTCCCACAAATTTTCGGACAATTAAGGAACCCCAATCGCTGGAAACGAATCATCATTCACCAAGTCAGTACGAGCTGTCACGTATCGGCTCACACAAGAAAGTTTTGAGCACACAAAAATTCGAATTAATGTGTCATCCACCTACAGCTCTGAATGGGCTTCTACTGATTTCTTTTTGTTAACGAACAACAAAATTAAAATGCGAGGTCTACGTTTTTCAGCGCCTGAAAGAGTTGTTGCAGCTTACAAAGAGCTATTTTTGGAGTTGTCCACTTCTAAGTGGCAAAAGTGCTTTGAAAATTGGTTTAAAGGAATGCTGGAAGGTGTTGACTGGCAAGGAGAATATAAAAAACAATAAAGCCCTTTTCATTATTGGCCTATCCTTCGTTGGTTGTTTGGTTAAATGGGTGATTCATTTATAATCCAACTAGCGCTTCCGCACCATTTTGTTGCCACATCCTCGCTTCCCACTTGTTTAACGGTTATTTAGAGAATGACTAAGACTTAATTACGTTGTTGCCGTCCAAGCCAGACAGTTATTTGAGTCTCTCGAACAGTGGTTGGCGCACGGTTGACATTTTCTCCTTCTATATGGCTGGGCATTCACAGTGCTGAGAAAAATTTCTCAAAAACCTGCAGTACCCCCTCATCCACTTGCAATTGCTTTATGTATGATATACAACTCCCAACCAAGCCTACGAAGAAGAGGTTATTGATTAAAAACTCATTGTTAAGCTTTAGTTTTAAGCGATTCCATAAATAAATGCCATGTAATTATACAAAAAATATTAATAATTAAAATTGAAAATTTTTCTCAGCTTACTTAAATCCATTTTTGTTATGTTTATTTTTTGTTTCCAATTTGACATGCAACAGCTGCAGCGACATATATTTATAGCTAAGTAAGGCAGCTATGAAGAAGTAGGTGCACTGGGGATGGATAGCAATTCCAACTCTCGACACACATACACGGCATACAGTATCTGTCCAACGAATTGCGAACGATAAGTAAATAGTGAAAACTCCAATTTGGATTAGCACTAAAAATTATATTGTACATTGATTGCACTTGCATATATTTTCTACTCGTATTGTGCACCGGAAGTTCAGCATTCAGGCCTCCTTCTTGGGTGTCTATCTGAGGGCCTCTGCATATTCGGCCTCTCTAGCATTGCTGCATTCGCAGGTCGCCCGTCAGCCATTCTTTTGACATATCGACTCCACTATTTTCGACGTTGTCGGCTCCATCTTCAATTTCGCATATACGCTTTATCTCTTTGTTTCGCTGCTGATCGAGTCTGGTGTACCCTGAAATGGTACGTAGAGTTTGCATCTCTGTGGTGTTCATAATGCGCTGCGTTGCGAAAATGTCTGCTCAAGTTTCTACTCCGTATATCATAATTGGTCGGAGGACGCACGTTTTGTAAATTCTGACTTTGCTTCTCATGCTTAAGTTTTTGTTTTTCCACACAACGTCATGCAGATACCCGGATGTGCAAGATGCTTTGATCGCTGGTGGCTTAACTTCTCTCGTAATTCTATTGTTCAATCTAAACGAAAGCTTTAAATGTATGTTAAAATTATATGATCTTTCTTCAAACAAATTTTTTTAACTATGCACAAATTTCTTTCTACCTCTCTTTACTCTTTAACAAAGTCCTTATTCTTTAAGGCGCGCTTGTTACGAAAGCTATTTTTTATGTTTTGGGAGATTTTCACACACTTCCTTTATATTCTCTTGCAAAATTGCTATTGTTTTTTGGACACTTTTCTTTTAAGTTTTGCAAGTTTTGGGGCAGTCTTCCAAATACAGCTCAATAGGGATTAAGCTTGTTTTTTTTCCTAATAACCGTGTGCACCTTCTTTGCATCTTGCATTAAAATTTAATCGACTGTGGTTTGGTTCAAAAGTGATATCTGTTCATTATTCAACGAAATGTACTGGCCCAGCTCCATGGTTTGAAATTCAGCTCCAAATCGCGACTGAAAATGAATGCTTCAGCCATGTAAGAACATAAGAATATAAGTAGTAAACCATTTCCTCTCTCCCTTGCGCCTGTAACTGACGACCTCCATCACGGCTTCAAGGACGCTTTCGTTGCTGAAGATAATTTTTAAAAAGTAAAGAGGACTTTATTATCTTTCATAAGATAACGTTTTCGACCATCATACTTGCTCCAATGTTTAGGAGCTCCTCAATATGAGAAGTTAGAATGCCTCTCGAGCTTCAGAGTTAACTTAGATTCGTAAAACACGCAGACGCATTACAAGATGTCTACTGCAAAGAAACGCAAATGTCTAGCCCTATCTGGTAACACTAAGGACCAATAGGTTTATGTGATGACTTTCTGCAAGCCAGGTCAGCCTACTTGCACCAATAGGCTGAGTTCAAGGCACAAGCTCAAGCAACTGAGCCCTTAGCAAGCGCTTCCGTCCTATCAAGTGTGTTAGATTCGGGTTAAGAGCTGGCCTTAAAAGGCATTATATACATAAAGGAAACTTTCAGTGGAAGCTTATAGGGCAACTAACTGCTCGTCGATCATGTTGATAAATAGTTATATGTATGATATTTGCTTCATTCAAAAGCTTCCCTCTAAAGCTGATATATTTAAAGGTTAGTTGATGAGGACAAAGAATCTTTGTCCATTTTGCGGTCTAGGAAAAGGTAACTTCTTCTCTCGTGTTCAGTAAATAGAGAATAATAGAATAACTTTTTTTATATTAATCGTAAAAATATTTTTAAAAATGGACCTTAAAGCTAAAGGTAGAACTTTGCGATGCCGTTGTGGAAAATTAAAAAAAATTTACCTTGGTCAAAAAAAAATTAAAAAAATGGCCAAAATCTGCATTTTTGCACCATTTAACCTCAAATTGCCAAAAATCCTGACGTGCTGGAGCATTTTCAAGGTCATATTCGTTTTCAGCACAAAAAAACCTTCAGGAAACACCCATAGCGGTTTTAGAAGCTGTAAAAAAGTGAGATTTTGCAGGCCTGTGTTATTTATTTTAATTTTAGAATCATCACAGTATCTCTCATCAATCACAGGAATCACAAAAAGGGCTTTGCAGATTGAATCATAATCTTACTAACCTGCGAATATACTCCAAAGGAACTAGCAGTTTCTGTAAGAAAAAGGATGAACATGTGGTGGCATCGTGGCCAATATTGAGGGGACATATATCTGGGTATACATATTTTACCAGAGGACGAAATAAAACTCATTAAAATAGGACAAATACTAAAACTTATTGAAGAAGTAGGGCTCAGAGAAAAACTTTAAACTCATGAAGGGGATACAATGGATTTTTCTAATCGCAGTGTGTCTTTTAAAATTTATCTTTAAGCATAGTACTAAGCTTGCGTTTCATGTGAAATGACTGCCAAAGTCTGTACAAATTGCGGTGCCGTGAAATATGCACGAAATTTCGTATGTATTTCATGGCAAAGTAGTACGCAGTGCACGCCGTAAAAACATCACACAGCTTCCCAGCAACATGACGCCAGCACCATTTTTATACACTTATTTACAATAAAATGCACAGGTATTTTAAAATTGAGCGAAAACTGACAGTCCGTTTGCGAGAGAAATGGCTGAGTTCGAATACTATGAAGATGTGGCATTTCTAAGCGAAACGTCTTGGGAAAAAATGTAAGTAAATCTTCTTTATATTTTTTAAGTCTCTATTTTTGTTGTATTAATTTATTTAAAAACACTTTTGTTACCAAAATTTGGTAACTGGGGCGAAGCACAAAAATTTTACCCTTCTTCCCATTTCACAATCCATGTGGCTGGAGAAATTTCACTGTCGTGAAGTTAGGCTTTACATTAGAGTGAAGTGAAATTACCAAATTTTTTTTTTGTTTTATGTGCGCGTATACCCTTTTTGGGTGTTTGGCCAAGCTCCTCTTTCTATGTGTGATGTGCGTCTCGCGTTGTTCCACAAATGGAGGGACCTACAGTTTCAAGCCGACTACCAACGGCAGATATTTTTTTATGAGAAGTTTATCCGTGGCAGAAATACACTCGGAGGTTTGCCATTGGCTGCCGAGGGGCGACCGCTATTAGAAAAAATTGTTCTTAATTTTTGATCTTTCACCGATGGTAGTCACGCACCAACGCATTCGGCCACGGCGGCCGCCGTTACCAGTCTTGAAAAAAGTTGAATAAAATAGTATTCTGAAGTAGACAATTTATCCTATAACTTTTATAACTAGCCAATTGAGTGAGTTTAAAATTGCACCTTAAACAGGGCAATAGTTTATCAGCACGATTAGTAAAGTTCCCTTTATTGGTTAGATTAAATTGGATGCGAAAGCTGCCCTTACCTTTCCTAATACGTGGCACAGATACTGTACTCGCAGCAATTGGGTTTGTAAGGTGTGCGTGGTTATATAAGCAATAAACTCAGCTTTGGATGATGCGCGGCCAAACACTTCGTTTTGAACAAAGTAAAGCTTAGGCTGTAAATGGCAGGAGTTGAACAACACGTAATGACCGCTGACAAAGCAAAGAATGTTGTACGAACCAATAATGCAGAGTTATTGATAAAATAAATTATTTGAAATCAAAAATCCAAATCCGAAAAGAAAACAGAAATGGAGCTGATTACCAAATCAAATCCTGCAACTGCATTTGCGCCAGATGGCCGCAGTTCAGCTGATGAGGTGATAAAAATGAAATGGCTTTGAAATTACTTTTATTGATTGAGTTGAAGGGGAAGCGATAAGTGAATGCGCTGATAGTTGATATTTTATTATTTTTCCAATATTTTTCTATTTCAAACTTTTTTGATGTTTTTTTTTAAATAAACTTTTAACCTTTTTATTTATTTCTATTTTTTTTATTTTTTATTTTGTTACCAATGCACCATTATCAGTGTTAATTGGTTTGAGCGCCACAACTCCGCATTTTCCACGTATTTCAATTCCATGCCGGTAAGTGTATTCTTTCAAGTACCGTTTTTTATGAAATATTAACAGCCATTAATAGACGCACACAAACGCAATCACTCACAATTACAAGAAGAAAAAAACTATTTTGAAATGAAAAGTGTTGTTTTTGTGGTGCTCTACCCTAATTTTATCATTTTTCCATTCAATTGCATTTCGACGATTTTAAGTGGCGTAGAGATTTATGTAATGAGGCATATTGCGGCAAAGCGAAGGTGAAAGGAAGAGGCGCAGCAGCTGGCTTGGTGGTAGTCGATTGTTTTCATGTTAGACTTCGACACATTTTCGCTTTGATTAACGCTTGTGATTTTCATAAAATACAAGTAAACAATAAAAAAATATAAAAAAAGAATAAAAATGTAAGCAAAACAAATCGAAAGCAAAATCTACTCGCCACTTAGCGGCTTCGTGCAGCAAATTCCAAATTCCCAATTCCAACTCCTAGCAGCAGCTACAAGATTGCATCAAAAATTAAGTCCGTCCGACTTACTGACTGCCGTCTGAGTGACATACGTACGTACTGTCTTATAGCTGGCATCGCGTTGCCCTCGCTGTTTTCTTTTTTACACTGCTTTTGCAACTCCAGGCAGCTGCAGCAGCACGCTTCCCGCGTCAATTGCGGCCGCAGATGGCAGTGGCGGTGGCGGTGGCGGTGGTGATGGGCGAGCGTTTACCACGCAGAGCTTACGCCTTCTGAGGCTACTTGTCTTCTTGTCTTATCTCTGCGATACATCACGTAATTGTGTATGATGAGTTTGGTGCATCGCGTCTTAGGCAAAAGTTTTCATTACACATTTTACGCCTTTTCCTCGTTTCATTTAATTTCCAAGTAAATATATATTTTAAACCAATCTTGCGTGTTAGCTAGGCATATATTTTTTGGGGGGATGTTGATTTGAATTTTCAAAATAAACCCGCTATTTAGGGACTGATCCCGATATTGCATTTTTTTTATGTAGGAAAAATTCACACAATGTGGGTTACTAATGTAATACCCATATGTTGGGACTAGCCGCGAATTTCAAATTTTCTAAAAACTTAGAAAAAATTCACGAAATTTGGGTCACTAACATAATCCCGATATTTCGGGACTGAACCCGAAATTGAATTTTTTAAAGATGTAGAACAAATTCACGAAATTTGAGTCACTAATGAACACCGATATTTCGGGACTGATCCCGAAATTCAATTTTCTAAAAAATATGAAACCAAAAAAATGTAGAAAAAAATTTCAACAATTTTGGGATTACTATTATAATCCCGATATTTCGGGACTGACCCCGACGTCCAATCCTAAAAATATAGACACAAATTTAAAAAATAATTCAACAATTTTGGGTTACAAATATAATCTCGAAATTTTGGGACTTACTTCTGGCTTCAAATTTCCTATATTTTGAACAAATGTAATACATTTTGTATCTTAAAGTTTGTACAAATAAAAAATTCTATAACAAGAATTAAAAATATGCGCCGTGTGAACATTGTTTGATAATATGGGGCTGCCTTTGGTAGAGTTTCCTTGTCGGCTACATTGCGTCACCTAGCAAAGATTTCTTAAATCTTACCCCTACACTTACTTAAACTATCCCGATTTTTTGGAGAATCCAATCAGTCTTTCCAGAGCTCACAAGAACAGTCCTCCAAAAAGCTTAAGCGCTTTTTTCGAAGAGCGATGCATTTGCACAGGAATTTTCGAAAGCCTCTTTCCGCCTCTTTTTCATAACTACAATACCTGGAGACATTATTATAGGGTTCCGAACCTGACAGTCATATGGTATATAATACCTAATTGTATTCCTAGTGCCTCGTTATTACACCCGTGAGAAGCTGTATATTAATTTTTGGGAGCCTCAGCAAGTTCCGCAGGTTCCATTAATCGCGTATTGGCCAAATTGAACGTCTTACTCTGCTGATTTCTAAAGAAGTCCATCTGTTGTAGTTAGCTAGCCTAGCCTTCTCTGCCACTCTCTGTAAAAAAAACCACGGAGAGAGTCTTGTATGAATGGGCTCGAGCCCCTAAGTGCCGTCTCAGACCACCCTTCCCTAACGCACTCATTACTTTCTCATTCCACGAAAAACCACCATATCCCCGGAACACAGTACAGATTGCAGATGCTCCGACAAAGATAATGCAGAGATCTTCGGTCTTCTTCAAGACAATTTGAGTAAGTCGCTACCATTCTAAGAGCCTTCATTGCAGCTTGACTGTGTATAGCGAAAGCTATATTGTAGTCTCTTTCAAATACCGTGATGGTATTTCTTTTTCGAACCATTCGTGAATAAGAGAATCTTAAAATCTGTAGCTCTACGCGATATCCGATTTCCAGTCGCATCTGACAGGAAGTGATAGCCATAGCTCTCGTGCTCCATCACGTATTCTCTACTCTTTACAAATAAAACTCTTGCAGAAGTTAAATACATCCAGCGTTTTTCTTTTGAATTACATCTCTTTCGACAACTTGAGATTTGTTTCAAGTGATGGAAATTTGAGTCTGTCTTTAGAAACTTTTTTACCACTTCGTATGTTTTTACTATAGTATCTATTTTACACCAAGCCAATTTTTACTGCCCCCAATATGGAGCAGACTGAAATCAGAGAGCTTAGGAAGCTGTCGTTCCTTGATCTTCATTTTTGTGCATCCTTGGCACCTCGGTCTATTCTTAGGCATCTCATTCACGTCGCTACAGTCGGTTTTGCCAGTCATCCTATGTGGTAGCTCATTCCACAAAAACTCCACACCACAGCACCTAGACTTGCTGGCTTTAGTTCACCCCTGGAAACTAGCAGTACTCCACTATCTGCTGCCAGCGAGATAGAAAACTAGCAACACCAAAAGAGATGAACTCGGTAATTCCAACTGGTGAGGAACAAGATTGAGTGCCTTAAGACTAAAAGGCAACGCCGATCTTAAAAGTGGAGATATGAGAGGACATCTAAAGATCTTAGAAGACTTTCGACACACTCCTATACTACACAGGGTGGATACAATATCTCCCAAACCCATTCTCTACAGAAACTTCCGAATTATTATTAATGAACGAACAACTTGGAGAACTAATTCTATCAATTTCAAGCCTGGATCTCAATTATGGTTCACTGATGGGTCCAAGCTGGAAGATGGTAGAGCAGGGGCAGGAATCAATGGGCCTAAATTTAAAAAATCGATTCCGATGGGACTCTACCCAACAATATTCCAGGCAGAAATACATGCCATTGAAATATGTGTGAGAGAATGCCTTCGCAGGAAAATGAGAGGTACTCACATCTACATACTTTCAGATAGCCAAGCGGCTTTAAAAGCCCTTCTATCTACAACCATCACCTCTAAATTGGTAAATGATTGCCTAAACCTTCTCAACATGTTAGGAAACCTCAACACAGTAACTCTGGTCTGGATTCCGGGACATGAAGGGCATGAGGGGAATGAAATGGCTGATGACCTCGCAAAACAAGGAGCAAATATGCAACTTACTGGTCCTGAGCCTTTCTGTGGACTCACGAAAAGCCACACTAATGAATTCCTCAGGAAATGGGAAGAAAGGAAATTTGCTGCACACTGGCTAAATTGTGCCGGTCAGCGTCAAGCCAGACAATTTCTTAGTCCCAACAAAGGAATATCAGACAAGCTACTCTCACTAAACAGAGTAGATCTGCGTCTTTTAACAGGATACCTCACAGGTCACTGCAGCCTGAGGTATCATTTAAATAACATTGGTCTATCAGAGACCAATGTCTGCCGCTTTTGCGAAATGGATATAGAAAGCTCAGAACATGTGCTTTGTGAATGTCCTGCGCTGGGCAGACAAAGACTTCACCACCTTGGTGGTATCGTAGTATCTCCATGTAATCTTTGGAACAACAAACCCACAATAGTGCTAAAATTTATAAAAAGCCTTAAACTCTAGGGTTACAAAATAGGTCTTGCACAATAGATCAACTCTGGTCGCAGTGCGTAATGGCCTTCTAATAATAATAATAATAATCTTAAATCCAACTAAATTTTCGCTGCCTTGAAAAAATATAGCCTGCTGTTTTAATCTTTTCTCAAAGGAATTGTTCATCCATCAGTGAACTTCGCAATCGAATATTTAAGTGTTTTCAGCGTTAGCTTCTTCTTCTTCCTAATTGGCGCGATAACTGCTAACGCGATTTTGGTCGAGTTTAACAAAGCGCGCCAGTCGTTTCTTTCTGCTATCCGGTGCCAATTGGACACCAAGTGAAGCCAAGTCCTTCTCCACCTGATCTGTCCGACGCAGAGAAGGTCTTCCTCTTCCTCTACTACCACCAACTGCTACCGCAAAGAATACTTTCAGAGCCGGAGCGTTTGTATCCATTCGGACGACATGACCCAGCCAACGTAGCCGCTGGATCTTTATTCGCTGTGCTATGTCTATGTCGCCATAAAGCTCATACAGCGAAATGAACTTCTGCTGATCCCAAACTATACAAACCGAACGATCAATAAGGATCCGGTCACTTTTTGCAACTGATTTTGCACCAGCCGCCAAGTCATACTTTTGACTGTTCGACAAGAAAACATTGACGAAACTCACACTGTGTTAAAGCAATTGACCTGAGATTTGTCAAACCAACCCTAATTCCATGTTGTTCGATTTGGCACCCATGTCGTCCCGCGTCCGGCGCTTATTTCTACTATATAAACCCTCACAGGAAAATTAGAAAAAAATGCATAAGGTATCTTCTAAGCTTTAACTAATCATATCCGAAGAGATTTTTTTTTAATTTTTTATTTTAATAATATTTTATCATAAGCAAATGGTATGACACACGCACCGTGCAGTAGTTTCATAAAAAACTCATTATTTCTCAACGATTTGGCCGCACACGAACAGCTCTTCGACATGGGATTAGGGTTAATAATCTTTATGGCTGCGTCATGAAAGTGAAAGTAACAAAACAGGACATTGCAAAATTGTGTTGCATTCAATCAAGAAGATGGAATAGGAACATACATATACAGCGAGATTAAATAAGTTCCCAAATTTTCTTTTATAAATAAAACACAAAAAAATGTGTCGAATTGACTTTTTTATTTCATCATATTTTTTAGACAATAACCATTAAATGCCCACCACGACTCTTCAATATACAAATTTTTGATGACTTTTTGGCATAATTCGGGCTGTACATCATTTATTTAGTTCTTGTTTTAGGATCTCGTTATTAGTTACTTTTTACGTAGTCCCATAGAAGGAAGCCCAATGCTATCAAATCGAAAGGCCTCGGCTGAAATTCGTTCTCGTCGTTTCATGAGATAATGCGTCTTAGAAACTTCATTCACAAAAGGGCTAGTGCTGCATGCGCTGTGTGACAAGTGACAGCACCCTGTTGAATCCACATATTATCCAAGTCCATGTCATCTAATGAAAACGATACAAAAATTGTTATCACATCACAATAACGTTCAAAGCTCGTCATAACAGTGTTGCCGACATGATTTTTGAAGAAGTACCAAGCTTGCCGATGACTTTGGCAGCTCAAAAACCACACCAAACAGTAGCTCGTTGGGGGTGCATAGATTTTCTGGAATAACATGTGGATTTTCAGTACGCCAAATGTGGCATTTTCGAACTTATCCATTTGGATGAAAATGTGGCGCATCGTTCAGAACGTCCATTTCATAAAACTCTTGGATCACTTTTACGCGTTGTTCAACTGAGTATCGCTTCATGTTCGAGCTTGCCAAAGCTTGTAGCGTCTATAGTCCGAAAAACATTAAAAATAATGGGCATATCAAAAATTATTGCTTTCAAAGACTGGACCACCCTTGAATTACGCCAATTCAGCACATAGACGTCAAATGAATTGTACGGAAATACAACAGTAATATCAAGCAGTGGACTTAATGGATGGTCATATGGAGTGTTGCTATTTTGCTGTTTAAACTCTAAACCCATTGACGTGACGTTTTTACCATTTTGTTGATATGGCTGCGACAAATGCATACTTTCTGTACCGCTGACTGTATGCGGAAAAACTTATGACTCAAATAAATTGGCAGAAAAGGGATGCTATCGAAGTTGCTTGGCTTCCGGGAAAATATTGCTGCTGGTTTTGTGGCTTCTGCTAACAATTGTTCTGCTGGTCGTCCAAGCACAGCACAAAAATGAAAAAGAACTTAAGTGTGGAAAAAGAAGCTGAGCATACAGTTGCATATGTACGCTTTGATTCATTATCAGTTTTCTAAAAGTGACGGTAAAAAATACTTCAAAGACGCAATTCTTTTGACCCAAATGCAAGCCAAATCTGTGCTGTTCTACAAATACATTTTTTTGGTTGTTATTTTTTGATTACTGCCATAGGAAATAAAAAACATATATGTATTTGAAACCACTTATTTTTATTTATTAAATTTATTTTCACTTGTAATTTTGTTTTCATTGACCTAAGCGGGCAAGGCTGACCTGAGGCGGACTTCAAATTGGTTACCAATGTAGGCATACAAAAACTTACTTTTTTGACCTTTTTCGGTCTTGTTACGCTAAAAAAAATTACCAGACTTTTTCCTCTAGGTTCTCAATTTTGCCTATTAGAGTGTTCATAATTTCGCAAGCCCTTATAAAAAGTATTTTCTTTTATTATATATTTTTATCTATAATCTACATACCAACCGTATCTCCAACGAGATCTGCACACACAAAGCCTTGCATTGCAAAAGGTTCAAGATTTTATAATTTAATTTATAGTTTCCTTAACTTTTTTCAACCGCATAGAATCATTACAAGGCCTCTTACTTTATATATTTTGTGTCATGATACGCCGTACTCGCGCATACACTGATGGAAAACAATACTTGCAAATAGTTAATGCAATGCGTACAATAAAAGATAAAGCCAATAAAATTAAATTATATAATGGAAAGCTTTCTACGTCTAAATTTGCATTATTTTTTTATATATTTTTCCACTTAAATCCGCTATCAATCTTTTCGTTACAAAACTCATCTCCTCCTCTGCAATTGGCTAACAAAGCATACTTTTAATCGTTTGTATCGAAAGAAGCGTTAAAAATCAATTGTTTCTTGAATGATTAACGGTTTCGAAGGTACTTTGGCTATGGCGAGTGCAGCATTTTTGCACGTCAGTCAGTTCTTTGATTGATTGAAGCTTAGTTGGTAAAACATTTTGCAGTTATAAAAATCCCATTACTTTAACAATGGATTGGACGTAAAAGAATGGATTATGCGAAAATGTTGAACTTGTCATAATAACACTCTCGGCAAAGTCTGCGTAGATTTAAATAAATATGCTTTCAACATAAAAAAGCTACAAAATCTGTGCAAAAAATCGTTATAAAAATAAGCGATTAAATTTGTTTAAATAATGCATTTACAAGTATGGCATTTGACTTGAGCGTGAATTTGAAGAGCGATTGTTTGCGCTTCCCTCACTGTAATGCATGCCAGCATTCAAGGGCCGATGTTGAATGTGAACCACACCTGAACGTCAACGACACCGCTGGACTTCTTTCTTTGGGGTTATTTGAAAGAAAAGGTATGCGTCGATAAGCCAGCAACAATTCAAGAGCTAAAGGATGAGATAATTCGGCACATTACGGCATAGAACCTCAATTATGCCTCAGCGTCAATGAAAATTTGGACCATCGGATAGATATTTTACTTTACCAATAATATCATAATAAAGAGAAATGACAATAATTTCCTAAAAAAATTGTATTTTATTCAAAATCAACACCGGCCCTTGAAACCTAACCACCCTTTATATTACATGTAAATGAAAAGGGCATGGAAATCCTTGCAAATGGATGTTTTCATTCGACGTAGAAAAAACGAAATATATAAAATATCTATGCAAATCATAACAAGTCTTAAAAATGGCATTCAAATGTTTTTGCATATTTCACTTATAGGTATAGTATATGAATTTATTTTACATAAATATTATTTTTTACATAAATATTTTATTTCTTTGTTTTTTGCATTTCTAATGCACCCAATGAAAGCCTCAGCACTTATCCACGTTTGTTTGCCACCCTGTTGCAAATGCTAAGCTAATACTTTTCCGATGCTCAGCATTTATTTTGAAAAGCACAAAAAAAGAATGAAGCAATCGTGCAAACAAAATTTTTATGATGCCACACAAGATGATTTTTCGACCAATTTTGTTAAAAAATTTTAGAGAAAGAAATAAACTGAATAAAATGTATGATTACTATCTGCCACCGTCGCAAACGAGTTTGGCAGCTAGACGATTAAGATTACTGGGTGCTCCTTTCTTTGACAGCCTGGGGCAGTACGTCAACCTAAGTCCCATCAATCTTCTTCATTATATCCACAGCTCTGGCTGGCTGTAGATATCTGCCTATGGGAGGACTTATAATGGCATCAAAACGGCACTTCAATGCTACTATGTGGAACCCAGATCAGAGAAATATTACCTGCACACCCAAGAGATTTGATCTCTTCTTTACATGAGCTTACTAATTTCGTTCTGCACCATGGCGACGTCAGAGCCTTAATCGCGGCTTGACTATCGGAGAAAATGTTAATATCTCCGTCGCTCCCGTGTTCCCTAAGCATTTTGCATGCCTGCTGGATCGCAAAGACTTCTGAAAAACACTAGCAGTGTTCGACAGTTTAAAGGAGATAGATAAATTGGCTGATTTAGAGAAAACCCCTGCTCCGACTCCCGATTCCATCTTGGAACCGTCAGTGAAGAGAGAGGTGCAAGCTTCGGTGCAGATTTTCCCCTCGATCCAATCCTGCCTATTTGGAAAGATTGCTTTAGCACGACCCTCAAACTCTAGTTTGCAGATAGAGAGATATGTTCGAAGTTCGGAGAAATACGGAGTTAACTGCCCGAAAATGCTATCATGTCCCTTGAGAGATTGTCTCCAGAGGTAAATCTCCTTTAACCCGATTGGACTTTGAGCTGCGATGGAAATGATGGAAAAGTCGATGGGAAGTGTAAGTGCAAAAGGACATTCAGGGCAGCCCTGGGGCAAGTTTTACGTGCTCCGGTGATGCCAATGCATGCAGTCCTTTGCACCCTCCCCAGTTTAGTGATATTGTAGCTCTTCCGAAGAGCTTCCCACCAAACCAGGCATCCATACGTTAAAATTGGCAAAACCACTGCGTTGTACATCCCCCACACGACCTGTGGCTTAAGACCCCAGTTTTCGCCGAACATATATTTGCAGGAGTAGAAGGTTATACTGGCCTTCTTTACCCGATTTTCAATGTGTAGCTTCCAATGGAGTTTGGAGTCAAGTATCACTCCAAGATACCTAGCTTCCAATGAGAGCGGGAGAACGTGGTTTTTTAATTTGGGACGTCAAAAGGGTGGAGGTTTATATTTTCTGGTAAATAGCACCAGCTCCGTTTTGTCAGAGTTTACTCGGAGGCCACAAGTGGCAGCCCAGCGACTAAGTACAGCCAGTGACCTTTTCTAAAATCTCAGCCATGACTGAGGGAAACAGTGCCGATAATATCAGGACCAAGTCATCGGTGTATGCTACTACCTTAACCCCACCCTTATTTAGCATCATCAGAACTTCGTCAATTACAACTAGCCAAAGTAGGGGCGAAAGGACACCTCCCTGCCGCGTCCTCCTGCGAACGAATCTCGATGTGCGTACTGTTCGCGAATTTTAGGAATCACTCCAGCGACAGTTCAGGAATACATTTTAGTCTTTCAAAACTGAGAGCATCCTGGTAGCAAAGTCTAGTTTTCGAGAGAGCCGGACAGTAGCGTACGAGATGCTCTAGGGCTTCTTTTGTACCCGGCTCATTACGTTTCCTGCAACATCATTAAGAGTTAGGTTAAGCTTGTAAGCTTGCTTTGAGTTATGTACGCGCGCTAGAAATTAGTATCTATATTTTAGGGGGGAGGCGAGATATGTTCTGTAGTGATTGCAGAGTCAAATAGATCGGTATATTGTAGAATAGTACTTTCGATAAGTGTTTAAAACACTCTACCGCGCCTACAAAAAAGAAACTATGGAAGCAATGCAGTTAATGCGATATCAATTACAGTTACGCAGTTTGGCATAAATCGACTGCACTTCTTGCAAAACTTACTTGCAATTGGATTACCTACTACGAGTACTCAAACCACTAACAGACTAACCATTTTCGTTTTAAGAAAGGTGATTGGTTTCCTTGAGTGCAGCGCAGTGAAAACTTAAACTTCCTTGAAAAGTCGTACCTCTTCCCATACAACTTTAATCCAATTTAGATCAACCTACGATAAGCTTAAAATGCAAACCAAAAACCAAAAAGAAATGTGTAACAACTTTCCCACAAACACCAGCAACACCCTCTACTTGTTCGACTTTTGCGATGCACAAATTTCGTTGACCATCTGACGGCACAAGCAAACTGCCATCGATTGGTTAGTTGCGTATGCGCTGCCGCTTCCTCATTTCGATAACTTGCCAAAAAAAGGCGAAAAGTAGTGAATGAAAATTGCTGGAGGCGCCTGTTTGTGGCGTATTTGCAACTGTCAACACTGGACCAATTGGTACACACGCACATCCATTGCTGCTCCCCCCAATGGCAGGTGACTTCAATGAGCTTAAATCGGTGCAGCTGGTGTCATCACTGCTGGCTGGCGCCATCGCTCAAAGTGTCTTCCTTGAAATTTAGCGCAAAAAAATCGCAAAGGCTCTGGCTAGATGCACTTGCATACACATATATGTATATTTGTAGGTGTATGTGCGTATGTAAGCCATTTATAAATATTTGTATTGTCAGGTAACACCCATTTGCGGTTTTTTCTGTTGTTATTGTTGTGTGTTGCCTCCTTTCTGTGTAACTGCCTCACTCAAACGTGCGACCAATAAATTTCATAAATTTGTCATTGAATTGTCGATGTCAGTCATCAACTGTGCGATTCACGATGCGCAATGAGGCATTTTACGATTTGTTATTTGCATTCAAACATTCGCGCATGCGCATCGCAACTGGCGTGTGGCATATTTTTAACCTGCCTGCGACTTGTTAGCAACCAAATATGTAGATAGAAAACTTACCAACCGCATGGAATTTGTTTGCTGACAATTTTTATGTTAATACCCACAGGCCTGCGTGCATAGGCATTTTTCCACGGTTTATCCTCTGGTTGTATTTGTTTTTCCTATTAAACGAAAAAAATTGGTATGTGCGTGTGCATGACTGCCCACTTATGTGCGAATCACATCTGTACATAAAAACTTGTATGAAAATAGATACGTAAGTATGCACGTATGTATGTATTTTATTGGGGGAGACGTAATTAAATGGGCAATAAAGTCTTGCGTACGAATAAACTGCCATTACAAGTCTTCCAATGAAAACAATAATAATTTTTTATGATTATAAAAATGTTGACCTTAACAGATTCTGCCGCCACACAACGTGCCTAATACGATTAAGCGGGAAATTAGAGTAACACATCCCACTACCGTAACTTAAAAAAATATTTAAAAGTAGCAAAACATTTACAATCACGAATAATAAAAAACCGGTTTGCGCTGAATACAAATTTCGTTCAGTTTTTATTGATCACATAACCGATATAGAACGATTTTTAAGCTCAGTCAGTTGATCGGCTCCAACTGCATATTTAAAACCCCCATAATGGAGAAATGCTTGGTTCTGAAGAAGTTGAGGGTTAAAGTTGATTTCAGAAGCTCTAATTGACAGAAATATTGTCGGTCATGGTATCCCAATCTACATAGAATGCGCGCGGGCCAAAAAGGAATATCACAAAGCCAACTAATGAACTACGGCATGCCGATTATTTACGCAGCTGTTCGACATTCCGCAAACGCGCCCGGGCTTGTTGCGATAACTTGGTTCTTCTGCCAACGAAGGCACTTTGACTTTACAAGTATTTTAGGGTCCCATTCCGCTCTATGTGATTTTTGCAAAAGAATAAGTCTGGTATGGTTAAATCTTGCGATCTTACTGGCCTTGCCAAACCGACCAGGTGTCATAAAAAATTAAGACTCTTCTTATTGACGTAACCACTTAGGTGGAAATGCGCCTCGCCGTTCCTCATGGTTTTTGGCATAAAATAGTACGCTTCGTTGTTGAGATTGAGTATCACAATAGGGCAAGGAAATTGGCGTAGATATTCACGCTGGGAATAACAACACCACCAACGATTATTAGTCAAAATCGACATACACTAATAAATACATGACATATGCTTTATTTTTTCTAAGAACTGTGATACCTTGACAGGCAGTGCTTACGCCTCATGTATAAGAACTGTGTTATTAACTCATTGGCTGCCATCGACACCTAACACTTCCTAGAGTGCCACTTCGCACGTTATAAAATCCCAAGTAAACAACAGAGCAGATCACAGAGCAGATACACTACTCTCTTACCGGTTTGTAACAAAAATTTTTGATTTTTTCCGTTGAGAATTTTCGTCAAATCCGCATGGCAGACAATGTGTTAAATATCAAGATTGATGTTTTAAAAAAATGTATAATTGATTTCTCTGCATATTTGATTTAATCAATGCAATAAAACTTACAAATCCTCCAACGGCACAAGAAGTATTCTTCTCTCAGCTCCTTTAGAATGCGCGCCACTTTTTCTCTCGCAGCTTTAATAGACTCAAGCAGATTATTATTTTTAATGCATATGGCATTTCGCTTTAGGAAGCAGATTGAAGTGGCAAGGCATTGTAGCCGAACGCGATTACGTGTGACAATCTTTCGGTAGAGCCCGAGTTCGATATCCACTGTAAAACCACAAAATGATAGACAATTTTTTTCTAAAAACAGTCTCCTAGAGGTAGGCAATGGCAAAATTCAAAGTATATTTCTGTCATCAAAAAGCTTCTCCTAAAAAGCCATCTGGTGTTCGGAGGCGTCATAAAATTGCAGGCCTCTCCATTTGTGAAACAACACGAACTTGAGAAGGGGCTCGGTCAAACAGTCAATGACGTATGTATTGAATATATGAGATATTTAAACTTTTGTTTGCCTTTTTTTTATTCTTTTAGTGAATACATAAAATTTCAAGAACATTGTGTCAAACCTTTAAGATGATCGCAGCAAAATTGACAAAGTTGTGAGCATTTGGGCGTCCATTGCTTCAGGCGGCGTTTTTTACCCGCTCAGTTTTAATGCGTTATTTAACCTTGAATTTTCAATATTTCTTAACGAAAATATTGTTCCAATATTTCACTAAATAAACGCATACTATCTGACCGCCAATAAAATTTCTTGAACATATGATTTTTCGTCACCGAATTAATGTTTTTTCTCCCTAAGCTGATTGCAGACGATACTCAATAGAGTTCTTCGTACTTGAGTAATATAGATTTAGTTATATAAAATAAGGCACAGCTAAATTTTCAAGCCGAATGTCGCACACTCACGGAAAATACTCGCAAACCACCTCACTCAGCTCACTTACCGGGAGGGTTTACTGTTCAATATAAAACATCTTTGCCATTTTTTTCTTTACTTTGTTAGCAATTCTTTCTCAATCAATTTATTAAAAAAACATTTTGTAATTAAAGATAATCTTCTTGTTTTATGATAAAATGAATTTATAAGTAAAACTACTGGAAACAAAATCTTCTTATTTTTACGAGAAATACTTTGCATACAAATATGGCACTGTTTTATAGTAAAAGTTGTAACTTGTTCTTCCATTAATTGCTGAAATGCCATACAAGGTAAGATTCTCAATTTTTTTCAAATAATTGTTGAAATTTTTTTTTAATTGAGTGCAATTACTTTTAACTTTTCAATGCGTGAAATATGCGACAATTATATGAAGACGGATATGCTTTTTACGAACAAGTTTTCGCATTTATATTTCTGTTCTGCTACATTGTTTTGAATTGATTTTTGCACCATTACAAATATCAAAAGAAGTCACAAAAAAAAATCATTTAAAAAATAATAAAAAAAATCAATTGTATTCGCTCACTTATTGCTATCGTTCGCGGCATGCTTTTGCGTATTGATTTGCTCGCATTAAGAAAACGCAACCATTTTTTGACGTCTACAAAAGATATTTTCGTGCATTTTGATTATAAATATTTCTTCATAACATATTTCGGCGTAGTAAAAGACTTGCAATATTTTCGGTACATATAAATAATCGCTGTAAATGATCTTGGTTTCATGGTCACCACAAATCACTGCTCACGTTTTGTGCATAATTCGTGGAAATATTGCCAAAAATGCGGTAATAATATTTAAAAAAAAGGGTAATTTGAAAAATGAAAAAGAAATAAAAGAGTAAACTTTTCAATTGTAAAGAGAATACGCTTTAGTGAAGCCCATTAAATAGGGAATGAATTGATGATTGGAGTGAAGATGGAAGCAGTGGAAGATGTAATGGAGGTATTGGAGATGCTTTCTTGATGTGTGCCCAGCTCAAGCGGTTGAAATCATCATACGGTGGATTCATTCAATGTTATATAGAAGGAGAAAAGGAATACGTCTTTACCAAGGCATATGTTTGGAGATAACGCCTTCAGGGTGCCAGTCTCTCGCTACTCCTAAGTTGTCTGGTAGTTGACTTGTTTTTAACGGAGATACTAAGCTTCATCACGTCCAAGCTTATGATGTCAGTGTTTGTGCACCAACGCCAGAAAAACATCTTGACGCTGTCTGTGATCCTAGGACTGTCACAAATGATCCTAACTAATTGATCCAAAATGATCCTAATTGATAAATGATATACCTCCCGGGAATTTGCTGCTAATTCAAGAAAGATATTTTGCGTACCATTTAAGCGGAAGAGGAAATCAGAAATCAAAATATCGAGTAATTATTCTGGACAGCGGACTGGCATGGAAGACTTACGCTCAGCTAAAGGTGAACCGAGCACTCCAAGTTTTGGGTAGTTTCGGCAAAACATTTAGCAAAATCTCGGGTTTGAAACTAACTATGAGACTCTAAGGCTTACTCAATGTTGGGCAGATGGCATAGAAACATATCTGACAAGGGTACTATACAATATCGCGATAATAGAGGAAAGAAATGAATAATGAGTTTCTAGTACCCCATATAATGACGTAACATTACGACGTATCGTACCCATACCTTTGGAGCCGCTTTTAAGTCTTTGTGAACTTACCTTCTCTAGAGGATTCAGTCTTTCAGTCAGCCACATTCAAGTGATGATCGGACTGGGTGATTATTTGGACAGATATCAGAGCATTATCCATTACTACTGCTTCCTTACTTGATAGAAAGTTAATAAAATTAGTACAATAATAACAACTTATTATCATCATAGCATTTACAGCTTGAGGTGAGCCAATGCTACTTTTACTATTGCGCTTCATACGTCTCGGTTCTTTGCATGGCTTCTTCACGCATTCCTGCTACGTAGCTCGTCTTCCACATCTTCTGCCAACATTCTTGGGTATTTTCTGCTGCCTAAAATGTGAGGGTTAAAAGTCTTCTTTGCAATTATGTTGTCATCCATTCGAATTGCGTGTCTAGCCGTATAAGACGTTGCGCCTTCACGAAGGAGGCCATGTTTCACATCCATAGAGTTGTAATGGAACGATACAAAATTATTCTTCTTCTTAATTGGTGCGATAACCGCTTACGTGATTTTGGCTCAGTTTAAAAAAGCGCACCAGTCGTTTCTTTCTCGTGCTAACCGGCGTCAGTTGCAACCACCAAGTGAAGCTAACTCCTTCTCCACCTGATCTTTCCAACGCAGAGGAGGCATTCCTCTTCCTCTGCTTCTACCAACTGCTACCGCAACGAATAGTTTCAGAGCTGGAGCTCTTGTATCCATTCAGACGGCATAACCCAGCCAACGTAGCCGCTAGATTTTTATTCGCTGCACTATATCTATGTCGTCGTAAAACTCATACAGCTCATCATTCCAGAATAACCAGTTCTCATCTGAGGTTTTGTTGTCGTTTTCATTGGGGAAGGCTTTTTACGCGACGGGTCCCAAACCCAGCGCACAACCAGATATCTAGAGAAGCTTCGTCTCCTCAATTAGCTCACTCTAAAACAAATGCACCGGAGCAACCCAGAGCATACTTGGGCGAAGCTCGGAAGTTGTGAGCTGCTTGGACCGTATGCAGAAGAATCGGCCTGGTCATTCTCAAGAGAACGAAACTTTCTTCACGGACGGCTCCAAGCCCAAAAAGCAATTGGTGTTGTATAGCATTTGGAGGAAAACTTCAAATTATTTTTCGCACTAAGTATTTTACGATTCGGAGTTAAGCCTAATAGATAAGTGAGAGAAGGAGGCACCCACAACTGCTTCAATATTATACTGAAATGTAAGTTGAAGCTAAACTCCGCCGCTAAGAGGAACAAACTTGTATTTATGTGACTATTTAAGGCAAAACGCTATCGGCACAGGCTGCATAGTATACCAGTTTCAGGACGTCATGCACTAAAGATGCTGCCGCAGCAGTCAGGTGATATTCTAGAAAAGCAAAACAAGGCAGTAGTTAGTTCAGTTAGTTCAATTTCAAGCGAGAAAAGAAAAGAGCTAAATTCGCTTGTGAGGTTGTTAACGGAGCACGATCTATGGAGACAAATTATGGTACCCAGAGTTATAACAGACCATCCAGTATTTGCCACCTATCGGGAGCTCTTAATTTATTTCGCCCAACATTCGTTAGACTAAAGAAGCAAATTGTTGGATGAGATGAGTTTCAAAAAGGATCAACTATTTCCTTATCCCTAAATAGATTGCGCAGATGCATGTCATCTGAATTCCTAGAAGAGTTTGGAGAAGAAGTGTGTAATATCCCACATTCTCTTTCCGCTTTCCCTATCCACACTTCCTGTCTTATGTCTTAATAGGCATCTAAACTTGAGTGCTTGAGTTTCAAGCTTACTCAAGCCCATCTATCCATGCAGATTTTTTCAAATGTAAAATCAGCTAAAATCATTTAAGTATTTTGTTCAGTCGCATTTGCTTAAACGCCTTCATGTGAAATGTAATCGAGAACTTCGTCCCACACCACGCCGGTTGGTATGAAAATATGAGTCAGCCAATTGCGAGCGCAGTCGAAATAACTTCGTTTTTTATGCTTGCCACATGCAACCAAGATTTCCAGAGTAGAGATTTAAAAATAACAACTACTTCAAAATTATTAAACTAAATGAAAGCATTTCAACTAAAGCGAAGGTCAAACAACAGCTAAAACAAATTGGCTGCTCAACTTACGAAAGAAAAAGTGATTTTATTTTGTTGAAAAATGACACATTTACAGATATACAGTCATACAAAAAAGTTTCAGTACATAGATTTTTTTACAATAAGTGAATGATTATGATAATAATGATATGCTAATTATGCAAACGTTCAAGCGTTGTATGAAAAAAAAAAATTATTTAAAATCAATGAAATTTTCAGCAACGGAAATATGCAAAATACACAAGAATTAAATGAGTTATATAACTGAATCGCAAAAAAAAAATGAATAATTCTAAGTAAAAGTTGAAATTGTACTTATAAAAGACTATAAGTCTTACTTTGTACTACATGAAAGAGTAAATATAATAAATAAAAAAATTAAAAAAAAAAACTTGGAAATTTTATTGAATAAAAAATTAAAAAAAATGGGAATTTTATTATTGAATGAAAAATTAAAAATGAAAAAAATTATTATTATTGAATAAAAAATTACAAAAAATTTGAAATTTTATTGAATAACAACATTAAAAAAAATTGGAAATTTTATTATTGAATAAAAAATTTAAAAAAATTGGAAATTTTATTATTGAATAAAAAATTATAAAAAATTGGAAATTTTATTGAATAAAAAAAATGGAAATTTTATTATTGAATAAAAATTTATAAAAAATTGGAAACGTTATTGAATAAAAGCATTAGAAAAATGGAAATTTTATTGAAAAATTGTATTACCTTTATTTATGTTCAGAAGGCTTGAAACTTTAAAATATAAAGCTTTTATTGTATCACGCGCTAAATTTTTAAACAAAAAATTTACAAAAAAAATTTAATACGAAAAACTTTGCGAATATTGTAAAAAAAATCGCTTTGCCAAAACTTATTTGACTCACTGTATGTGCATGTAGATAACAGCACATCCAATTATATCCAGAAAAAATGGTGCAGTAAAAGAAAAGCTATTAGCAGCAAGCAAAAATTTCGCATACAAAAACAAAAAATTTCGCGCAAAATTTATTTTGGTCACTTCTCTTTTCTTCTTTTTTTCTAGTATTCTTTGTTGTCATTTTCGTTTTTTAATTCTATTTCTGTCTTCTTTTGATTATTATCACTTTTTTTGTGTATTCCGCTTGACGCAACATAATTTTTCGCACGTCATCAGCAGCAAGCAGCGCCAGCTTGACCGCAAAACAAAAGCGACAACCGTAGCGACAACAGACAAAAACATTGTTTTTGTGTTTACTTGCATGTTTTTGTTTTTTGTTTTTGCAATATGGGTCCCTCATCGCTGTCAGTACAGGACAGGCGTGGTTGGAGAAGCTTTTAACTGACAACGCAAACCTAATTATGACATCTTAACATTTTAACAAAAACCACATTATTTTTGGGTTAACTTGGGTTTTTGTTTTTTGTTGTTGCCGCAAGACTTCTTAATGTCATCATTGTTGTTCTTTTTCGCTTTATTGTTAGTGTATTTGGTCGAGTGAATAAAGGGGCGCCTGGACTTCTCGAAAAAAACACGAGAAAAATAAAATTAAAAAAAGCGTTCGCACAAATACATTTCGTTTTCATGCTTTTTTTCGTTTTCGTTTGCACTACTCACCAGGGTACAATAACTTTACCCGTGCAAAAGAAGTGTAGATTTAGCCATCTCTGTCAGTCGGACATGAATTGATAGAAAAAGTGAGCGATTCCATGCCAAATGGTCGAAGTATTTTGGACTTGGTTGTAAATTTTTCTGGGAATTGATTTATTTGGACGCTTGCATTTAATAAAAAATAAAATTAAAAAAATTAAAAAAAAACATTTATAATTTTGAGATATGCAAACTTTTGGTATAGAATTTTTACAGATCAAATATCTTCAATTCTGCTTAATAATTTCCTAAAACACATTTTTTTTTCAGCATAAAATATACTTTTAAGAAATTTACAAAATACAGAGTTTTTACAAATCAAATATTTTCAGTTCTTCTTCACAATTTGCTTAATTTTTTTCAGAAAATATACTTTTCAAAAATTAAAAACAAAAATTAAATTTTTAACACAAAAAAAATTTTTATATACAATTTTTAAAAGTCAAATATCTTTAGTTCTTTTTAAGAATTGTATAAATTTTGTTATGTAATTTTCAGCATAAAATATATTTAAAAAAACAATTTTTTTGTCACTTGTGAAAAACACCCATCCCCAGATTTATTTTCGTATTTGTTTCACTAATAGCGGAGACTTTGCTGTCACAAATTTCATATTGATAGACTTGAGCGTATTCAAAGGGTAAAAACATAGCATTAATACATTACGTTTGACTTGACTTTAGCAAAATTTCGAACAAAAAAAATTAATAATTGTAAAAGTTATCGCTGTTTGTATGGAGCCCGTTTCTCCAGAAGTCCCTTGCGGTGATCATCACAAGTCCTTGGAGATTCATCTAAAATCAATCGGAAAAGCAAGATTCGTTTTATTAATAGATAATCTTGTGCCTGATCGAAGCTTTTCGATCAAAACTAACAATATGGCGACAAAATTGCTTAAAAAAATCGAAATTTTTGAAAAAAAAAATCCTTCAATCAGGCTCGGATATAGGTATCTACCTCTGTTTTCACTGACGGATCCAAAATTGAATCTGGAGTGGGAGCGGGGGTTTTCTCTAAGTCAGCCAGCATTTCGGTGACCTTTAAACTGCTGGAAACGAGCAATGTTTTTCAAGCAGAAGTCTTTGCGATCCTGCAGGCATGCAAAATGCTTAGGGAAATGAAATTGCTGATGAGCTTGCCAGGAAGGGGATTGAATTGGTCTCAGAGACCTCCTACCCGGTCATGGGCATCTCCATGACAGTTGTTAAAGCGGAACTGCGCAAATTATTTCTCAGGAAAGCGCAGAAAAGATGGAGCTCCATTTCTTCATGTGCTATTTCGAAAACCCTTTGGTCCCAATACGATATACGAAGGACTCTGAAAGTTCTTTGGACTTCTCGCCATTTAATTTCCAAACTCGTATTGTTTAACGGTCACTGGACGATCGGCACACACGCGGAAAAGCTAGGGTTACCATTTAACCCCCATTGCAGAAGAAGGAGAATGTAGAGCATTTTCTCTGTAAATGTCCGGGTTTGGCAGCTAGAAGACTGAGGTTACTAAGGTTACTAGAAGTCTAAGGTCACTCCTTTCTTTGACAGCCTGGGGCAGTGCACCAACCTAAATCCAATCAATTTTCTCCATTATATCAACAGATCTGGTTGTCTGTAGATATCTGCCTGTTGGAGGTTGCATTATGGTATCAAAACGGCACGTAAGTGCTACTTGAAGTGTGCCTGTGGCCCCTAGCCATTTTACCTACCTACCTACCTAGGCTCGAGATTTTATGTTTTTCAAAAGCAGTATAGTATAAATTGTATTGAAATCTACGTAGCGGTTTTTAAGTTACACTGATCACCAGTTCAAAAAACATAGATTTGAGAAAAACGCATTTAAAGTTTAGCTACCGATTTACGTAAAGTTATACCAATTATTTAATTTCTTTATTATATGACACACTGTTCCTGGGCCATATAATAGTTCTTCAGCCGTCATAGCAGCTTCCAAAATATCGATTTGCTGTTCCCTACGTAGCTTTCTACCTTCTCGAGTGTTATCGTTAGCGCGTTTGTCCACCACTTTCATGCGAGCGCGGTTGCTTGCAGCTGCTGCTGGTTACTTGTTCACGAACGCTCCCGAGCTCCCAAGCGCTCTTTATTAATTGTTGAATAACTCAAAAAGTATTTGTTAGGGTCACTTCAAATTTTCACCCAATTTTAATTTTTAAGATATTATACTTCAAGAAAATGCAAAAACAAAAACCCAATTTTTTCAAAATTCTGCCTAAACCTAGCAACTTAAAGGTAATGGGATTGGCGGTAATTTCTTTAACTAAGGGGTTTGGATCCGATTAAAGTCTTATATTGTGTGATGAGGCATGCTTTTATGCATAAATAATGAACTCAATCTGATAACGCTGTGAACCGAACGCGTCCACCAGTTCAACCTAACCTAACCTAAACTATACTCATCAATAAATGTTATACATAATTATACTAAGCAAACACGGCCCGATTCGCTGGGCACACTAAAATAGAATAGATATGGTTTAGAACAGAAAAGATATGGTTTTCATATTATTTATTTCTTTATTCTTTATTCAAGCGCTTCGGCATAAACAATATGTTTTGTTTTTCTATTTGTTTTTGAGTAAATATATAATGTTGTTGGCTTCCCAACACGTGAACAGCCAACGTATAGTTGACATGGGTGAATACTGGTTCTTCTAAATTCATCCCGCATATTTCTAAAGTTTGCTTTTGTGATGTATCGATAGTTATTGCAAATGCTAAACGAATGGGCAGGTGGAATCATTGGAATTCTTGGTATTAGAACGCCTTCATTCTTGAATTTGCCAATTAAAATAGTTGCTTGGATAACATTATTCATCAATCGTTTGACTACTTCATTTTGTTCTTGACGTTCTTCTGATGTCGCGTTATTCCGGGCATTTCTCATGCGCCTATTATTATTTGTCGAACGACCAATATGATTACGGGATTGTTTTGGCATTTGTACTGTAATAAACATGATTGTAATTATGGTATTCTGAGATTTTAAAACATGTTTTTTGTTTTAAATTTTGTGGATTATATTTTCGATGCATATGTGTTTAAAAGCCCAAGTCCACATGGTCAGGATTATTTTATTTTGTTGTGATTTTCTTAAATCATCTCTTTTCTTCTGAAAATTGTTGACAATTTGCATGATAAGACTATTCATTTTTTCATCAAAGTTACGCATTTTTCGTGCTCTTCTTTTGCATCCTTTAACAATTTCTTTTGCTTTTTCATTTTTTTTTACCATTTTTTTCACTCATGGTGTATCGTAGCTTATCGCATATGAACCGAAAAAATAAGTCCACAAAACATGATTCGGATTTCACATTAAATTCTCAAATTTCGTAAGAAATTATTCACTGTTCCAAAATCTAAAAAAAATCACAAAAAATGTTTACACTTTGCACTATGTCTTCTCCTTATGGCGTCCAAATCATAAAGAAATATTGACACATTGTAACTCACACTGTCAATTTGACAGTTCAGTTCCGCCCCAAGCCCAAGAAAGAAAACGGCATTATGGCTGGTTCAAAAGAACGCTGTACGCGTTGCCGGTGTTCCGAATTACAACCAAACTTTACGAAACCCATTTTCAGTACTTACTTAACAATGTGTGTAAGTTTGGTTTAATTCGGTGCAAAGACACGGCGGGTCCACGTTTTGGCATATATTTCGAGACCCTAGTCATCAATAGGTATAAAAATTACCCCGTATTAAAGCACTTATCAACAGCTTTCATTTGATACCCATATTGTACATACCAAAGGTTACCCGGGTCCACGTTTTGACCTATATCTCGAGACCCCAGTCACGGAGCGGCATGAAAAATACTCTGTACTAAAGCATTCACCAACAGCTTCCACTTGATATCCATATTGTACAAACACATCCTAGGGTTACCCGGGTCCACGTTTTGACCTATATCTCGAGACCCTAGTCACGGAACGGTATGAAAAATACTCTATACTCTAGAAATCATCAACAGCTTCCATTTTCTACCCATATTGTACAAACACATCCTAGGGCTACCCGGGTCCACGTTTTGGCCTATTTCTCGAGACCCTGGTACCCGATTCTTAAGATTTTAAAACACAAACCTTCTACACATGTGTCTCTTCAATGTGACAAAGTTTGGTTAAAATTGGTTGAGCCATTCTCCGTAAAGTTCATCACAACGCGAAAAACGGCTGAATTTTTATATACCTATATAGATAAGGGAGTGTATTTATAGGTTTGGACCTTGGTATAGGTCCCTTGAAGTGCTTTCAGTGAAAGATTCTGATGAAGATTTTTGGACTTTTGAATGTTGGTGACGGCGAGTATCGTAGGCGACAGAACAATGATAGGAATGGCGGCTCCGCTGGCTGGGTCATGTCGTCCGAATGGGTACAAATGCTCCTACTTTGATGTGGTCCCAGCTGGTGGTAGCAGTGGAAAAGGAAGGCCTTCTTTGTGTTGGAAGGATCAGTTAGAGAAGGAATTCGCTGAACCTGCATACTCCAACAATTGTACGCTCTTATAAAAAATTGTGCCTGAACGATTAACTTCTGCGGCTCATACGATGCTCTCCAACATCAGGTTAAAGAAGTCACACGACGCGAGCCACCTGTGAAACCTCGTTTGGTATCAAACTGCTCGGAGAGGTCCTTCCCAATTCTGACGGCGCTGCTGGTGTTGAGCAACGTCACCTTGCATAGTCGTATTAGTTTTGCGGGGATACCAAATTCAGACATCGCGGCATACAGATAACTCCTCTTCGTACTGTCGAATGCAGCTTTGAAGTCGACGAAAAGATGGTGTGTGTCGATTCTCCTTTCATGGGTATTTTCCAAGACTTGGCGTATTGCGAATATGTCGATGGTAGACTTTCCAGGTCTAAAGCCACACTGATAAGGTCCAATGAGTTGGTTGATGGTGGGCTTTAGCCTTTCACACAGTTCGCTCGCTGGAACCTTATCCCGACAATCCCGTCGTCAACGATTGGGGTATCGGGATCTTCACATTCTCTGTGACATGCGCTGCTGTCACTGTTTAACAGGTTCGGCCGGAATCACCTATGCGATTATCGTGCCAATCAAGAAGAAGATATATACAGTCACTCACAGTTTCTTCGAGACGATTTTTTTGCAATGTGTTTTATTTTTCATAAAAATTTAATCTGCGGCGGGAATTCTTTATATATTTTTTTGTTTACTATGAAATGTGTGAGCACTTTTATCTTTTTTATGTTGATAAATGAAATTCAAAAAAAAAAGTAAAATACTGCATACCCTGTTTTTCCGTTTTCACAAAATATTATGAAATAGTTTACAAAAAATCGTATCTGCATCAAATAAGCTGCGAGTGACTGTTGGGCTCAGCTGGTGGCATTGAATATTTATTGCAAATATTCGCTTAAAATCATTAAAACCAAACACTATAATTAAAACAATAACAAACATAGTCAATTTGTATTTATTTTTAAACATAAAGCTGCCCCGATCTGATTGATACGACATACATATGCACGAGTATATATGTATTTATTTAAAACTTCACTTAAAATGCTTCCATTTGGAATATAACGGTACTTGTCCATATAATACATATTTTTCTATTTAAAATATCTGTTTTGGTATTCATAATTTTTACTTAATTTTTTTTAAATTTTTTTTTTTGTTTTCTGTAGTTTTTCTCTGCACATGGATTTGACTAAAAACTACGAAAAATTATTGTTTTCCTGTCAACATTTACAATTACATATTTAATACGAGTAAATTATTTACCTATGAATACATATGCAATACATAGTGGTTGTTTTTGTTGTCCGCCGCTCATTTAAATACACTTACATAATACATACGGATGAGTAAATAGTTAAAAACATTTTTCCTTTTTCTGTTTTGGCAAAAATTTTCCATTAAAAGCTAAATACAATACAGAGTAAATACATGAGGGTAATTATTATTGTTGTTGTTGTTAAATATTAAGGAACATTTAAGTTTTTGTCTAAAATATATGTAGCACATACATACGAGTATATAGACAAATTATATTATATTATTTATTGGGTGAATGACTTAAATTAAACATTTACTACTAAGAATGAACGATAAATACAATTTTCTGAGCATACATCCGATAGGAACTGATTTTGTAGAGTAATTTTTTAGTGGACGAAAGCTTTTTTTATGTTTAGATACATTAAACATTTACAAGAAATCTTAGTTCAAGAAAAAAATCATTAGAATTTATTGATACACAGTTTAAGAGTAAAAGCTCCCAAATTTTAGATGAAAGCTTGAACAGTAACTTAACACATTGAAAAAGCTTGGAGTTTCAACAAATAAGTAAATTTACTAGAGTTTATAATGATAAGACTTTAGAGTAAAAGCTTCCACATTTTAGATAAAAAAATCAATAGAATTTACTAACAAAAAAATTGAGGCGTAAAAGCTCCCAGATTTTAAATGAATGCGTAAACAGTATTTATAAAAGCTAACTTAACACTCTGAAAGATTGACCTTTCAATAATGAAAAATTTCAATCGAATTAATAAACTTCAAGCTTTATAGTAAAAGCTACTAAATTTTAAATTAAAGCCTGAACAGTAACTTAGCACATTTAGTAAGCTTGGACTTTCAATGAGGAAAAAATTCAATGAAATTTTTAAAGATAGCACTTTATAGCAAAAGCCCTCAAATTTGACATAAAAACTTGAACAGTAACTTAACACATTTAAAAAGCTTGGAGCTTCGTTATCGTAACAGTATCGGTATCTCGTTTGAAACCAATCTATTCTATACTTGATACTATTGAAAAAGCTTTCACACACGCTACAGAACATTCAGTACAACTGAGAAAATGAAAGTTGTGTCAAAGTATTTTTACTATTACGTCAATAGCCGCCAAATTCCAAGTGAAAGTGCATTGCATGCACAGTTATAATTTCGTAATAAGTTTAAAAAACTAGTTGCGCTCAAGTTTCGTTGCTAGAGAAAAACTTAGAGAAGCTTTTATACTACTTGCGGAAGTATATGTAAAATTAACAAGCTCGAAACTCCGGTTATTACAGTGGGAAATTTGAAAAAAAATATGATATTAAAAGCTGGCAAATTTTAAATAAAAGCTTTAGAAGTGTTTACAAAAGCTTAAAGATTACATCTGAATAGATTGAAATTTTAATTTTTCATGAAATTTTATATGTTCATGCTTCCTTGAATGAAAGCTTTAAAGAAGGTATCATATATCTAATCCCATGTCTTTGAAGAATATCTCATATAACCTCGAAAAAGCTCAACATAAAAGCTTTTCATTCAGAAGAGATGCTTTACGCAAGACACGTTCAGAGAAAGTCATATTAGAATTCATATAATCTTTCATTTCCCATGAAAGTTTGTATAGCGACAAAAAAAATTGAGTAACTGCATCTGAAAATGGCGAAATTTCTATGCAACATCTTGCAGAATGATCAAAGCTCGCTCAATTACGTAGGGTGTTGTTGAAGAAACTGTTTTAAATCCAAAATATTTTTTTTTACATATAGAAATTGGAAGCTGCGCCTCATTCTTTCTCGAAAAAGTTTCAGTAAGGCTTAGGGAATGCATTTTGCGAGCATTTCACTACAAAATAAAAGTATGGAATTTATTAAGTGGAAAAAATAAATGAATATGCACTCAAGCTTTCACATTAAAGCTCACAATGTATATAAAATTGCACATTTAATACACTCATGGAGCTTACAAATTCAGTTCTGCTTCAAATTTCAAAAGCTAACTCAATTGCTTGAACATGTACGAAATAAGTTGAAATTCCCTGAACAAATTTAAGTAAAGTTTGAAAAGTGAAAGCTAAACCTAACCTAAAATATTACTCTTCCTGCAATCTCCGACTTTTTAGAATAAACATAAATTCGAAAGCTCTTCTTTATTTTATTTTAAGAATTTTATTTAAGCATGCGCGAATATACGCCAAGTTTCTGCGAATATTTGTGAGTCTCTAGCGCAACTTTCATTAAAACTATGTTTGTTATAATAAAACTTTCACTAAGTCGTAGTTCTTGTAGTACTAAACTACTCTATTCCAATTAGGCGCTCATTGGCGCACTTTCAGACTGTGAATGCTTACCGAGACTTTCACAAAGCTTTCACTCAACTTACATGCTTTGTAGCACAAAACTTTTAATAGTAAAAATAAAGCTTTTGGGCTCCACGCAAAGCATTCGAAATGTGAAATGTTTTGCCTAGGAAGTAATTCTTAAACTTATTAAGCACATAAATATATTAAATTTTCTATTTCCATTGCAAAAATATAATTTAAAAAAAATTAAAGCTTTTCTCTATTAAATTATAATATGTATATGGATAATTTTAAAGTCAGCAACTACTAATGAGTTCTTCTGATAAACGTTTCTTCATACTTTTTTAACACTTCAGTGGAAATCCCAATTCATATGTTTTCGCTCTCTCACTCTCTGCACAAACTTTTGGTTTTCAAGTGTCCTCATTACATTTTATTCATTTATTCAAACTCCTCTACTAACTTCAGTTTACTTTATATTTTTGTTGCATTTTATCAACGCTTCATTTACTTTAAATTGTGTTTAGTTTTTCTTGCCACTTCTCCTCCACTCCTACCTGGGGCCTTCTGTATTCATCAAATCGACTTTTTTTTATTTCTTTACCCTCAACGGCTTCACTTCACTCGACTTTTATGGTTTTTATAGTTTATTTTTTAATCTAATAATATCGTCCATTATCGTAGGCGCCACGTGAGCCATATTTTCGTGACGTCTCCAGTCCGTCCATGCCATTCAATTTATTCAACCAGGAAGCGCGTTGTGCCAGTGTGTTGCCATTGGCTTCGTTTGGTGGACGTTGCTCCTCATTGCTGGACTCCAAGATCTGTGTGAAAAGAGAAAAAATATATTTATGTGTATAACTCGAAGCCTTTTTTTCTGGGAGTTTGAAAATATGCTATAAATCACTAAAATGTAAGTGAAAAGGCTAGTGCTGTGTTTGTTGATATGAGCAACAATTCGCAATATTTCCTAATGACGAAATCAATAACAAAGGATATGTCGAAACCGAAGTGTTAATAACTTCGCATATCCATTAAAGTCTGCCCGCAAAATTTAAAAACCTAAGCAACCTAAGAAGAGCTACGAAGAACTACCAACGAGGAGCTAAATCTGTGATTTCACATCTCTGAGAATTTACTTGAGTTACTTTGAATTTCTGTAGGTTGAGCGAATACACAAGTAGAATAACATCAACGTAGAACTCCCTACAATAAGAATTTTAGAATTCAATAGAAATAAAGATGAAGATTACTTTCTAACCGTTATAGGGAACTTAATATTCAAGCAGGACCAGACTATTGCTTTATCATTATCACCCACACGAAATTTTAAATTTTGTTTTGCCCAGCGCTATGCTAAAAAAAGTTGATGAATCTTCACAGGCTTCGAAAGCTCTTCAACTGTTTCCGTGCATCTTAAATCGTGTGCTGTTTATTAGGATTCTTAATGTTGTGAGAAACCAGAAAGCAGGATAAAGCGCGACGATATGCTCTGCGACAGTAGTTAATAGGTTGGTTTAAAAAATTCACATATCTTTAATTTCCTATATGACACTACTTTAATACCTCAAAAGTGTGACTTAAGAATGTTGACCAATCCCAAGTGTCCGGAACAAACGACATTCAAAAAACTTCCACGGACATTAATCATCGCAGCGCAAGATGAATCTAACAAAGACGGTTTTGATTTCCAATATGCATACACATGTAGCTCAAGATTTAGTTCTGACCTAATGTAGTACCGTAAGAAATTACCAAACGGAAATGGAACTGGCTTGGCCACACACTACACCGAGCTAAACACGACGTCACCAGAACTGTAGTTGAATGGAACCCGCTGGGCAGCCGCCACAGAGGAATACCGTCTGACCCTTGGAAAAGCATTCTCCAGACGAAGATGGAAAAGACGAACAAAACATGGAGGGAAGTTAAGATACTAGCAGAAAATCAGGACCAGTAGAATGAATTTGTGGAGATCCTATGTTCAAAGCAGGAATAAAATGATCAAATATATAAAGGGCGGTCAAATTTCAAGGGCCGATGTTGAATGTAAACCACACCTAAACGTCAAGTTCTTTTCTGCATTTCATTTGACATTTTTCAATTTCAGATTAACTCAATTTGAACCATGGAAACATACATAATCGAGCAACGCGTTAAAGTTATTCAGGCTTATTATGAAAACGGGCGTTCAAATCAAAATGCATATCGCTCACTTCGTGATTTCAGTGATGAGGCACATTTTCACTTCAGTGGATTCGTCAATAAGCAGAATTGTCGCATTTGGGCGAATGATAATCCAAGAGTGATTGCCGGAAAACCAATGCACCCACAAAGAGTGACTGTTTGGTGCGGTTTATGGGCCGGCGGCATCATTGGGCCGTATTTTTTCCAAAATGAGGCCGGTCAGGCAGTTACTGTGAATAGTGTTCGCTATCGTGAGATGATAACGAACTTTTTATGGCCCGAATTGGAAGATATGGATGTGGACGGTATGTGGTTTCAACAGGACGGTGCGATTTGTCATACAGCTAAGGAAACAATGGCTCTTTTGCGCGAAAATTTTGATGGCCGAATAATCTCACGTCGCGGCGATGACAATTGGCCGCCAAAATCATGTGATTTGACACCGTTGGACTTCTTTCTTTAGGATTATTTGAAAGGAAAGGTGTACGAGGACGCCGATAAGCCAGCAACAATTCAAGAGCTAAAGGATGAGATAATTCGACACATTAACGGCATAGAACCTCAATTATGCGTCAGCGTCATCGAAAATTTGGGCCATCGGATGGAGGTGTGCCGCCGAGGCCGCAGCGGCCGTTTGGCCGATATTTTTTTCCATACGTAATTGAGCCATACCAATATTATCATAATAAAGAGAAATGACAATAATTTTTTAAAAGAATTGTATTTTATTCAAAATCAACACCGGCCCTTGAAACTTAACCACATTTTGTATGAAGTAGTACCTCCATTGTAGAGATGTTAGAACAAAAAAAATAGGCGAAGTAAAAAGAATGAGAGCAAGAATATAAGGACATCAGTTGCGTGCAACCAGTGACTAGATGAAAGTTATGAATGTCAAATCGTCGCGTGCTGACAACAAATTTACGCTGCTGCCAGAAAATGAGATGCTCCCAAAAGTAAAGTAACTGAGGAATATGCGCTGAGGTGACTTCCCTCATCATAATCCATGCAGCAGCAGAAATGGACTCACATGGACTCGCTCAATGGACAGATAAGTGAAGTAAATAAATGAGAAATAGAAAAAAGAGAAATCAGATGCATGCGAACAGTGACTAGTTGAGATTACGAATGTCAAATCGTCGCGAGCTGATAATAAAACTGTGTTGATACGATTAAGACCCCAACAACTGTTCGAAGGTCACACATGATCAGAAAAACTATGCAACTCTGGGAGTCAACTAAAGCCGCATTTTGCTGAAATTATTTTGATATTGAGGCTTCGATAGTGTACTTCCTCTTCCACTTAATTTTAGCAGACTTTAGGAAAGTGGGCCAGTCTTTCCTTTCACCAACCTATTTGCTGGTTGGTTATTCCTGACTTGGTTATTCCCAAGCAGTACACAACAAATCCTAAATCAGGTAGCCCACTGAATAGCTTCAGAACTAAAGCGTTAGTAAAGCTATTAGATTATAATTCTCTGAACTAAGTCGTTAATTTTTTTCCTTGTTTACTCCGCTCGACTATAAATCTACTATGTCATCTATTTTTTCCTGCAATTTCTACCAAGCTGTTCATTGAGGATCTCCCCAGCATTCTATATCGTAGAACACCCAGACTTGGGCACTCACATAGATATCTGTCTAGAATCTTCTTGATTACAGCTTCTACATCTATCGCTATACGGCTACCCCATCTTCCTAGCATAATCTCCGATGGGCCAATGGCCGGTTATTGTTGACCGATGAAGATGTCTATTCTTGGCTTTCTTAAAAGCTCGTCAGTTCTGGACTTGTTGTAACATTGCCACGTTTCCTTTGCTATTTTGCAGGTATAAGTGTTAACAGCCAGCTGGAATTGCAAAAATATCTCCCTTCTCTGATACCACTTCGGATACTCTAGATATTCTTGCCAGCTTCTACCATGTTCCTATATCAGAGAGATACATTTTGCATTGTCAAGACGTAAACTGGCTTAAATCTTCTGCAAAATCCTTTCTGAAACAACCCAAGAGCCGTTGTTGGTGCTGTCGTTATATCAACATGAATATTCGCCATAAATGCTGTTGAGTGAGGCTCGTTGGTCGGATTATTCTGATAACGTTGAACCTGCTATCTCTGGAACGATCCAAGATCCATCTAATCGGATCCTGCAAAGTCGAAGCTCTTCCGCAATACTCGTACATTAGCATTGTTATGAAGACCTGAGAAATTCATCCTGAGAGGACTTTAATGTTCAATTCCCCACTCCTCCTTAGTCCAGAAAAATGCACGATGACTGCATTCTTGGAGTGTTCAAGAGAAAGTTTCGGAGGTATTGTCGATGGCGAAACTACGAAGTGCACTAACTCTAACTTCAGTGAATAAATATCCTACTGCTCGGCTAGCTACGAGGAAGCGAAAGGCAGCTGCAGCGTTAGAAATGTCAGGCGGAAATGGATTTGCATTGAATTGGTGTTTCTACTTGGCGACGGTTAGCAGAAAAAACAACTGACGCGCTTCATTGAACTGGACCAAAACTGCTTAAGCGGCTATTGCGCCCATCAATAAGAAGAAACGCATTTCAAATGAAGGCAGTGCCCCCCACATGCAAGGCGGGAAAAGATTTAATATTTATGTAGTTGGAAATATTTGCAACCATTCGTCAGTGGCTGCGATAGCAACAACAACTCTGTAAATACTTCAAATACATTGTGGCCATGCAAAACACATTTCAGCAGCCATAACAACAACAATTCATTTAAACCACACAAATTATTCGTAAATATGAAGAAAGAGAAGTAGAAAGAGATGAAGGCGGAGTGGAAGAAAGCATCTCGTCTTAGCGCGGATTGTGTGGGAAGTTTGCTGATTTTCCAGCATCCAAGAGTGTGTATGTTTGCATGAATATTTATGTAAATACTTTTGTACTATGTGTGTGTGTGTGTCTGCATCTGCAGCACTGAATGTGTTAATGTGATAATGGCAACATTGTTAATAGAGTTTGGTGTGTATTTGGGTAAGCGCCAATTGGAGCTGTAGTCATGTGGCTCAGAGGCTTGCGATAGATGTTGCAAGCAAGCAACAGGGATGTAGCAACAACAATAAAACTAGCATTTTCGCAGCTATGGCGCAGCATAATATCAGTGAGCGCCCTGCAAGTGTTGTTGCAGTTGTTGGCTGCTGGCTGCTGCCTGCTGGCGCGGCTCGTAGTTAAGTGCCAAAAATGCGATATCATCTCGCCGTCTAATCTTTAGTTGTCGTTGCTTCCACAGTTACTACGCGTTTTATCCGCATTTGCTTTCATCTCATATTTGCTGCTGTGCAAACGCGCTTGTTGTTGTTTATGTCGCTTTTGCAGGCACTGCAAAGTTACGCTGACGCGATAATAACAAATTAACTTTAACAAATGAATTGTTGTTAATTAAAATGTGGCAATCATTATATTGGGTTGAAACTGCCGCTGCTGCTACTGCAGTGTAGCAGGTTTTCGCGTGTGGAAAGCAACGGAGCACAGCAGAGTGCCTGTTGACTATTTTCCTGCATATTTCACTCCTCTTCTCATGCCTGCCGTTTTTTACTACTTTGTTGTTGTTGTGTTTTTTTTTCTTTTGCTCTGCTTTTCTTAGTGGCTTACCCACAACCTACTTATTAACTTGGCTGAATTCGTCTGCCTTGCCATCATTTTGCTGTCATTTTTTTCGGATAATTTTGGTAAACAGACGCCTTGACGCCAATTGTTGACGCCTTCACATCGCCTAAAATAACAGCTGCAAAACACCTGCTGTTGTGGGTTACACAATGCTACTCCTGGAATGCTACACACCTACGCAGTTACATACATTCGTATTATTCCTTGGACATTTTTTGCTCTTGCTTTCGCTTGAATATTAGTTGTGGCTTATTACACAGTGAAACAAATTGAAAAAATTGTTTAGTACCTGGGGTCGCACTGTAATTTTCTCATAGATTGTGGAAAATAAAAAGTATTTTATTTATATTAAAATTTTGTATCAGTAGTGTGCCCCAGCACCGCTACTTTGACCAAAACGAATTAGTTTATACAAGTCCTATTGTATTGCAGGTAAAAAGTCATATAAGCCTTTTGGCTCGACGAAGCTCTTCTGCGACTGCCCAATGGGTAATTCTTTGAGTCGCTATTTATTTTTTCAACATTTAACTTTTGCCCAGTTGATATCACAGTACGGTTCTGGACTATGCAAGTTCATTAGCAATTTCATTACCGTTTATTCCAGAGTGACCCGGAATCCAGCAAAGTACAATTTTATATGCGGCACCCAGTTGATGAAGATAACTAAGGCATTCATACACTAGTTTCGATTGCACAGAATGTGAAGCTGGTGCATTTAATGCCCCTTGACTGTCCGAGTATACAGCTATGGGTACACTCTTTTCACCCGTCATATTCTTGCACAAATTGAAATCCCATTGGTTCGGAGATTTTAAGAGTTTGGTGCATAGATCCCCGCATCGCGTCCAGTATTTGTTCCCGAACCGCCTATGAACCATTAAAAGCTTCTAGGATCGACTTCAGGTACTACCGCTTTCATCGCGTCGAAGTGTTTATTAATCAGTATCTTCTTTTTATTGATTTCATATCAACTTAAAGTTTGCAATTCTCATTTTAAATGAATCCCTGAGACATTATGGCAAAAACCATACCTGAAATCAATCAAAACTATTCTCTAAAATTTCTAAGCTTAATGTAATTGAATGGACTCCGCAGGTAGACCAACACAACGTAGCATCGATTCCAAACACCATCAGTTATCATTATCCTTCAACTGACTCTTGAACAAATGTTTAAAAAAAGCGGTCGTGCAGAAAAAGAAAAATATTTTAAAAAATAATTTGAATGAATATCTTGAAAACGATTAAGTTTTGGGCAACATGCCATATAACCGAATTAATCATAAATGACCTAGAAAATAATGCTCTCAAGTACCTTTTTAGTTCAGTACTATGGTACCATTTTATCAGTATTATTTTTTTTTCCTAGTTCACTCCGTTTGAGAGCATAGGGTCTCAACAAAACTCACCCATGGTACTCGGTTCTAAGCTGTTACTTATACGCCGTCCCTTATAATATCGGCATCTGCTAGTTCGCGCAACATCGTCCTTCGCCAAGTGATCTTTGGCCGACCTCAACCTCGGCTCTCTTGTGGGTTCTAGGTTATCTAAGCATGTGACCTATCCATCGCCACTTTCTGCTTTTGATTTGCCATAGGATGGGTTCCGCATTCGTTGATCTCCACAGCGCGTCTTGGCTAATGGTTTTCGGCCAGAATATTCCACAGATGATGCGGAGACATTGGTAGACGGAAGATTGAAGCCCCTGTATAATAGTGTAAGAGACCAGCTACGTTTCATTTTTGTACAACAATGCTGTCTTTACACATGAGCTGAATATTCGAAGTTTAGAGTGCCTGGAGATTTGCGAGCTCATCCATATTGTCTGTATTCGCTCGAATGCCGCTCTTGGTTTGTTTAGCCTGCAGTTGACACCAAGGTAGCAAAAGCTTTCGACAAATTCCATGGGGCACCTGACAACTATTATATGTCTTGCTCATAATAAAGCTGACTCTCATAGTATTGGTCTTGGCGATGTTAACCTTTAGTCCGACAGCGCGTGCCAGCGTGACTAGTCTGTCCACCTTCACTTTTCATGTCAGAGAGTTTGTGAGAGAGGAGGCGGATGTCATCTGCGAAGTCTAGATTCTCAAGATGTCTGATGAAATTCCAAACGATGCCTCTTTTGTGCAGGTGCGATTGGCTCATGACGTCGTCTAGGACAATGGCGAAGAGCAGCTGTGACGGGAAATAACCTTGCCTTACGCCTGCTTTCGGTGGTGAATGAGTCGCTGATATTGTCACTGTATAGCACAGCCAGTTCGGAGTTCTCGTAAAGAACTCTGATGAGGCGAATTATCTTAGCGGGAACTCCCTGTCTGCTCAACACCAGCCACATTTCGTCTCGTTTGATTGTGGCAAATGCCTTCTTAAAGTCAACGAACAGCAAGTATCTACTTTACGACAGGGAGCGCCACTCAAATAATTGTTCCACTATGACGCGAAGAGCGTTGCATTGATCAATGCAGCTTCGGTGAAGGCGAAATACAGCTTGCTCGTCTCTTAAGGAGCGTTCGATATTAGTATTATTAATTGGTATTATTCATACCTAAAAATTGTAACATTTTTACAGTTTTTCTTATAGAACTAAAACTATTCAACGGATTTTAAATTTCTAGCGGTAGGCTATTCACCTACCCTGTCAAAAATCACAACATGTAGATTAACGAAACCAACGCAAGCATGAGTCTTGTCGAGGCCCTTTGCTCCCAAGAGGAGTGAATAAGTACCTAAAATAGTTAAATTTCTTATATGATTTTTGCCATAATACCTTGAAATTTGAAAAAGGTCGAGCCAAGGAGCACCAGGAGATTTGGTCGCTACTAAAACACTCAGGCTAACACGCCTGGAAAGGGGGCAGATAGTCAAGGAAAGAAGGAGAAAAGTATCAGGGAAAGAGATAGGAAAGAATATAGACGGAGATAGAGATAGTTAGTCCTGAGACCACTTTCCAGATTATTTGGCAAATCTGTAAATATCCTCCAGTTTTAGAGAACAAATATTACTCATTCTCATGACATCGGAACCCAATACTCGTAGTCGCGCTCTAGCAAAGGCAGGACACTCACAGAGAAACTGCTCAGTGCTATCCGCCTCCTCCAAGCATGACAGGCATACCGGGTTCTCGATGATTCCAATGGAATTTCGTTTCCTTGAAAACCGGAGTGTCCTGGAACCCATAAAAGTACAAGCCTGTTCCGTCATGCGATAGAATTTAGCTTCTTCTTACATTCTTGAACAATCTTTGTCGTTTGCTTCGCGTTCTCCAGGGCTTTCAGTGCAGTCTGACTGTCACTGAAAACTCCAATCTGTGTCCCGCTCCATCTCCTCTCGATTATCCATTCTGCTACTTTCAGGATGGCAAAAACTTCCGTTTGGAACACAGTTGCCATTTCCCCCATAACATAGTGATACTTATTACTAGCGTTTAAGTACCATCCGGCTCCAGACCCTATTTCATTCTTGGACCCATCGGTAAAGAAAATATCCGTCAAACCTCTCTCCATACATTCTGGATTGCTCCATTGCTCACGCACTGGAACTCTGACATCAAATTTCCTTCCAAATGAAACTGTGGGTATCAGGTCATCTTTAGGTGCCAAAAACAGTGGATACTGCTCCGATAGCAACTTAAAGATTTCTCTGTGTCCCGAAGTTCCAGAAACCATATTTATGGAGTCTGCACATTGCTTTTATTGCTTCCTGTTGTATATTAAGATCCAGGGGGAGCAAATCAAGCATAGCATTTAGGGCATCACCAGAGGTTGTACTCATGGCACCCGTGATGCATAAACACACACTTCTTTGCAGCCTGTATAGTTCCCGGATTGTGGACTTAACCATAATACCTTAGAATTTTATATAAAATGAGAACGGTAAATTTCGAGGTGTATAAAATGAAAAAAAAAATTACTGATATAAATATTTGATAAAATATGTGATCTCTTCTGCTCCATACACTGCCAGAAAAATATATCGAGAGCCCAGTTATTATACATTCTTTTCTTTCATTTTCATTTTGTTGCACTGTGCAATAAGTCGTCATTTTGACATTTTAATTTGACTACCTTAAAATTAATTTTTGTACTATAGTTGTGTGATATTTTTTCGCCTAAGCAACACGTGCTCGGTTATGCATTAGGCCAAGTATGCGTATTTGTATGTCCGCGTGTACACCTTTCGTGTTGTCCTACTTCAGCTCTGCTCCGGCACTTATTTAATTTTAGTTAGGACTTTACCTCTCACTTCACTTAAATATTTATTATCGCACTGGGCCATCTTGGCCCGTTTAATTTAATTTCCTCATTTTAGCGGGTCACTTTTGATATTTGCCTGTACATATACATACATAGCCATATTGGAACATACATATGTACATATGGAAATATGTAGATAAGTACGTTCGTAAGTGCTTGAAAAGTTACGACAATGGAAAGGGCGTTTGGTGGTACTACGCAAACTTATCACGCTACCTACCTACATACATATCTTACTCAATCAAGAGTTACTCTAATGATGTCTGTATATACTGTCAGCGTCAAAAAAAGTGAACATTACATTTGATACGTTTTGACTATTTATTTGCTTATTTTGTAGATCAAATAATTTTTTTATAAAAATATAGTTCATACTACAACAGGAAGCAAAGTTTCAAACTTTGTATAAAATTTGTAAAATTTAGGCTTCAAAATTTTTACCCAGAATTTTTAGAAAATTTTCGGGTACGCAGTTTTATACATTATTGATTTTGATAAAAAAAAGTGCAAGTTTCAGGTGGTTTCAAAATCACGTTGATTTTTAAGAATTTTTGCTGACGGTGTTAGGTGTTTTCTTCCATATAAAAAAAATGTGAAGTTAGAAAAAAATTCTCAATCAACAAAATTTTTTTCCTACTTGAAACTTGCACTTTACTATACCAAAATTTAGTGAGCTATAAAACTTAACTATGTTTTTGTACAAAGTTAATTGAAATTAAAAAAAATATATATAAATAAATAGTCAAAACTTGCCAATGTTTGGTGTGCACTTTCTTTTGACGTTGCTTGTATTTATTTTTCTATTTTTATAAATTAAATTCCTATTTTCAGCTCATTAGTGTTATCTGAAATGTAAAAATTCGAAGCTGATGTTTAACTATAGCACATAAAAAGAGTGCACGTAAAACTCATGTACCCGTGACTGGTATTTAAGCTGCCCTTCTGTACTAATTTTTAATGTGTGGCTACAATTCATGCCCTACTGTTCTATTCGCCAACGAACCGCCTTCAGTTTAGGTAAGCACCGTGCAAAACAGAAATTCTCACTCGACTAATTAACAGATTTTCGCTATTTTACAGCCACTTAGGAAAACAGGAAGCTTCTTTCAGGGCTGTGATAGTCGCCTTACTCTGAGCGGAAGTTTAGATTTCACTGTTAGATCGCATTTCAAGGCTTTTAGAGCAAACAAGCATTTAAATAAAAGTCAAAGTGTAAATGACAAAGTCCGTAAAAGAATAAGCTTTTAGCAAACAGAAAAAAAACACAAAGCATAAAAAATATATAAAAAATCATATAAATAAAAATAAAAAACTAATAAAAAAGAAAAATCCATATGTTCACTTTCAATAAACAAAAAAAAAAAAACAAATTAATTATTGTTAGGTAAGTTTAAGTTGAAGTTGGAATCTCGGTGAAACACCAAAATTAAGAAAAACATCTTTCTAATAGCGGTCGCCCCTCGGCAGGCAATGGCAATCCTCCGAGTGTATTGCTGCCATGAAAAAGCGCCTCATAAAAATATCTGCCGTTCGGAGTCGGCTTGAAACTGTAGCTCCCTCCATTTGTGGAACAACACCAACACGCACACCACAAATAGGAGGAGGAGCTCTGCCAAACACCTAACAGAAGTGTACGCGCCAATTATTATTATTATTATTATTATTATTAAAACAAGGCTGTGGCCGTTGCTGTTTCTCATGCATACTTCTGGACGATGCGTTGAACACAGCGCTTACGGGTAAGCATCTCGCTTCTGTAAGCAATTCAGTGAGACCTAGTTTTAGACCCCGTATTAGAGATGCTTTTTTTTTATTTTAAGTATAAGTATATAAGTATTTTAAGTATAAAAATAGAACACCGGCTGATTTTCATTATTCTCATTCAGTCGCCAGGTTTCTAGCCGGATCTGGCGTTTTGCAAATTCTACCTGTTTCTATTTAAATTTCTGAACATCAAGGCGCTCGCTACTGCGCTTGAACTTGTGGAGTACTACCTTTAAGAAATTGGTCAGCTTATCAACACCATTACAGCAATATCGTCAACATACGGCATTACCCTTTCCACTGCATTTAATTTCATGAACTAAGTCCACAGTAGAGTCCCTACAACTCCTCCTTGAGCTCTGCAGCTGCTCGAGAGCCTCCTCACAGAGGATTCGTCTAGATTGCAATTTTTTTTTTGTCGGGACAACTAGCAAGTGCAGCACTCAGACCTTAATTAAGTCCATTGTACTACACTTGGATTCCCTTTTAATTTTCTTTAAACCTACCCGGTCTCCGAAGAAATCTGAGTAGATCTTGTGGTGCCAAGGAGCCAAGTTGGTCGCTTCTTAACACATCAGTGGCAAAGACCTCAAACCTGATTCGAGCGAAGGTGGGGCAGACGCACAGGAAGTGGTCCGCCGTCTCATCCTCCTTTTCACAAGCTAGGCAGAGTACACTGTCTGAGATGCCTACCTTATCCATGTGCTTCGCCCACAGAAAGTGGCTCGTCATCAGTCCAACCAGCCGTCTGCACTCCCCTTTGCTTAATGACAGAAGGGTTTCCGACAGTCGATCGGACATGACAGGTAACATCAGTTTAGTCCATCTGCAGCCTCTCTCAGCCTGCCAGGCTCGCTTGTGGGTGGTAGCTACCCATTTGCTAATCGTGGCTGTGATGGCCGCAAAAGGGAGTGGCAAAACGGACTTAGCTAAGGAGTCAGTGGTCTCGTTACCTGCGATACCCACGTGTCCCGGGACCCATGTTAGCATTAGGCTATTATGTCTACCGACATAGTTCAGGACTTGACTACCCCTGATGTGGTTGGGGGCTGCCTAAGGCCATAAGCGCAGCTTGGCTGTCGCTGCAAACACATATAGCTCTGCCTCTCCATCGGTTTTCCACTACAAAGTTCATCGCTTCTTGAACTGCATACACCTCCGCTTGAAACACAGATGCATGCATTCCAAGAGCAAAGTGCAGTTTTGGCCCGCTGGATTCTACGTAGACCCAGAGCCGGAGCCATGATCAGTCCTGGATTTCCATTTAATGCCGGCGCTATGAGCTACAAACAACAAGAAAAATTTACCAAATTGTTTTTAATTTTTCATACATACCAGCAAACAATTACGAGTTTCTTACGCGGCGCTGATGTGAAATATATTACATTCACGTACCAGCAAAGCCACCAAATGATTTAACCAGCCATGCCATACAAGCTAAATCGGTGCTAAAAACAAGTTAAGCGCGGGGCCAAAAGTTCATCTCCAAGCGCTACGCATTCGTTGTGGTCAAAACGTCAAGTGGCCAGGTGTAAATAATGTCATATTTTTTTCGTTTTTTCTTTTGCATTTTAATTGCACACCACGTGATCAATTAAAACACAAATAAATAGGCATTAAAGCGCTCACCTTCGTGTGCGCATTCTCACCTTAGCACTTCCACATCAAGGCAAGGGCGCAGCGCAGTACCTTCATACAGCATTAAGGTCTCCACGCTACCTTGCATTCGTGTTGAAGCCGTTATTGTGATGCTGAAATGTAAGCTAAACTGACCTGCACTACGTGTGTGTGTGTGTAATAAAATGCAAAATAATTTTATTATAGTTACAAAAATTTAGGGCGAATAGCTGGTTATAAATTGCTTTTCCGCACAACGACTAGTGGCCGAGTTAAGCGACTTATTTCTGACCTAAGGCAAATTTAATTGTTTTAATGCCTTTTTATTATTTTGCATACAATTTTTCCAAGCATTTCATAAATGTCAGCAGCATTTTATGTAATGAGTTGAGTTTTATTTTTTATTGTATACGCAAAAGTTTAACCAATTATTTAAAGTTTATGCAGCCGCAGTCACAGATATCAGCACTAATAGCCCTAATAACCGTGGAAAGGTAAGCAAATTTCAAAAATTATCAATGGCGAGAAAAAAGATATGCAAGATGTGGCTATTGAATAACGAAACTGATGCTGAATTAGAAAAACCGGAACATTTACTACTAATAAATTATAGATCCTCCACTACATAAAAATTGTCTATGCGCAGTAAGAAATTTCCATGAAAATTTTAATTAAAGTAAAGGGTGGTTAAGTTTCAAGGGCCGGTGTTGATTTTGAATAAAATACAATTTTTATAAGAAATTATTGTCATTTCTCTTTATTATGATACTACTGGTATAGCTCAATCACGTATGGAACAAAATATTGACCAACTGGCAGCCGCGGCTTCGGCGGCACACCTCCATCCGATGCTCCAAATTTTCGATGACGCTGAGGCATAATTGAGGTTCTATGCCGTTAATGTGCCGAATTATCTCATCCTTTAGCTCTTGAATTGTTGCTGGCTTTTCGGCGTACTCGTACACCTTCCCTTTCAAATAACCCCAAAGAAAGAAGTCCAACACTGTCAAATCACATGATCTTGGCGGCCAATTGACATCGCCGCGACGTGAGATTATTCGGCCATCAAAATTTTCGAACAAAAGAGCCATTGTTTCGTTAGCTGTGGGACAAGTGGCACCATCCTGTTGAAACCACATATCGTCTACATCCATATCTTCCAATTCGGGCCATAAAAAGTTCATTATCATCTTACGATAGCGAACACTATTCACAGTAACTGCCTGACCGGCCTCATTTTGGAAAAAATACGGCCCAATGATGCCGCCGGCCCATAAACCACACCAAACAGTCACTCTTTGTGGGTGCATTGGTTTTTCGGCAATCACTCTTGGATTGTCTTTCGCCCAAATGCGGCAATTCTGCTTATTGACGAATCCACTGAGGTGAAAATATACCTTATCACTGAAGATGATTTTCTTTGAAAATTGGTCATTCACTGTTGCCATTTCCTGCCACCATTCTGACCATTGACGACGCTTGAAATGGTCAAGAGGCTTTAGTTCTTGAGTCAATTGCACCTTGTAAGCGTGTAAATGCAAGTCTTTATGCATAATGTTCATCAACGACGAGCGTGAGAGGTGCAATTGTTGGGCACGACGACGAGTTGAGGTGGACGGCTCTTCAACCACACTATCGCGAACAGCAGCAATATTTTCTGCAGTACGAGGTAAACGAGCATGCACTGGTGTTTTCACATCTCCTACAGACCCGGTTTGCTCAAACTTTTGCACAATTTTTCCGATTGTACGCACATTTGGACGATTAAATTAACCGAAAAAACACACGTTTTCATAATAAGCCTGAATAACTTTAACGCGTCGTTCGATTGTGTATCTTTCCATGGTTCAAATTGAATTAGTCTGAAATTAAAAAATGTCAAATGAAATTCAGAAGAAACTTGACGTTTAGGTGTGGTTGATATTCACTATCGGCCCTTGAAATTTAACCACCCTTTATAACATATTTTTTGCATTTTTGCACTCTTTCTTTTGTATTTATTTGTAAATTAGGTCAATGGCGCAAATACAATATTTCACTAACGCATATTCACCTAAATTCCACTCACCTTGCATTACCCAACTGGCACTAAAATATCAGCAGTTAGTCTGCGCGAAACTTTCACCCCAACTTTAAACATTAAAAGCATTACCGACCATCAGCTGGGCTCTGTTGCATATAATTAAAGGTGAAGAAAAACATTTATCACCAAAGCTAATGATGAGCCCAGCAAAGTGCAAATAAGCCTCACTAAAGCGTTTATATAACACAATATATATATATATATATATATATATATTACATAAACATATACGAGTATGCATATAATATAAACATTTTGCCGCCCACAAACTCAAGCAAAATAATAAAAGGCACCTGCGGTGCAGTGAGAAGGAAAATGATTTTTTTTTTTGTTTTTTAATATGATAGTAAACTGTGAAATACGTAGTTCCTCCTCGTTTTTGTTTTTTTGCTGTTGTGTTTTTTTTTTGTGATTTTTATTTTTTTATTTATTTTTTGTTTTGTTTGTAACCAGTCAAAAACTCTTTTGTGATAACACAAACAAGCATTTCCAGTTCAAGTGCATGACCTGGATTAGCGCCAAAAAAGTGTGCCCGTTCCTAAACTAACAACAAAGGCAATCAACAAAAATGGCAGATAAAAAATTTTGCAAGGAATTTATGCATTACCTTTAGCAGTGCAAAGGATGCAGATTATGACGTCAGCAGAAAATATTATTGCCACTGCTAAAAATGTAAGTTGTGCGGAATGATAAATGAGCGGAAGGAAATATTGGCAGACGTACTTGAAATTTTAAGGCGCCAAATATAGTTTTTCCCATAAAAAAAGAAAAGTATATTAAAGTAAAATAAAATAACTAAAAGAGAAACGAAAAATACGTAAATGTATTGAAGCACTCAGCTTTAATTAAGAAACTTATATCAGAAGATAATACCTACTTTATTAAATACAACTAAGATGACGCAGCAGAAGAAATGTAATTTAATTTGCACTTTTAATCAGTCTAAGCGATTTGAGACTGGGCAAGTCAAAAAATATGTCACTTTTACTCATGCAAGTTCGCACTCAAGAGCAGCAAAGTATTCGACTTGTTCGTACACGGAAACTCTATTTAGCTGTCAGCGCAACAAAAGCTTGAACAGCTAGAGAATCGGTACGACCTGCAGCTAGTGAAGCCATATTTCCGGACAGCCAAGCAGCTTTAAGCGTTCTTAGTCCTTTAATTGCAATTTTGAAACTTTTAAGTCAGTGCAGGATGTACGGCACGGAGTTAGCTCGTCGGCAGAAGGATACCTAGCCTTTAGATGTGGCGACAATGTGACATTCTTGGTAGTGTCACAACGTTGAACTACCACGGAATGATGGCTCTATTGAGCTGATTGCATTCGTCAAAAGTGCGGGATAGTTTAAGGTTACGTAGGCATGTGAATGGCAATGAGTACACTAAAGAAATAAAGGATATGATATTACAAAAGCGAAAAATGTGTCGACGATAGCATCAGACAAATGACTTCTTATGGAAATGCACCAAAAAATTAAAAAACCCAACAGTGTCGAGTGTACCAAACAAGACACCGGTGGACACTGATAAGTGGGCAGCAACTAATAGTCAAAATTATCTAGGTATATAACCTAACAACCGGAACCGGAAATTTTGAAGCAACTGCCGAAGAAAACGATTGAGCACTTAACGTGTATAATCAACGCCAAATTTAAGCTAAATTACTTTCCAATTAATTGGAAAATGGCAGAAATCATCATGCTCAGCAAGCCAGGCAAATCAGCGTACGAAGTAACGTCCTACCGACCTATCTCACTACTGCCCACTCCATAAAAAATTTTGAAAAAATTATTATTCAAGCGAATTAATATAGGTAATAATTGAAAAAGAAATTAATAATTCCTGGGCACCAATTTGGATCCCGCACTAAACATTCGACTATTGATCAAGTCCGTGGGATTGTGTTGAATAATCGAGATTGCATTTGAAGAGAAAAAAATATGCTCTGCTGTATTCTTCGACGTATCAAAGGCTTTTAATAAAGTATGTCATGCTGGGCTACTATTACCAAATCAGCACTATCTCACTTTATGTTCTTGTTTATCCGATCGTTACTTCAGAGTCAAACAAGAAGATGCGTATTCAGGCATCAAAGAAAAAAAAAAGCTGGTGTTCCTTAAAGAAGTGTGCTTGGCGCTCTCCTGCATTTACTGTTTTCTGATCAATTGAAAAAAAAATCGTTTATTTATTTTCATAATATTTAAGTAGACTATCCCAATACTGGCCGCCGTAGCCGAATGGGTTGGTGCGTGACTACCATTCGGAATTCACAGAGAGAACGTCGGTTCGAATCTCGGTGAAACATCAAAATGAAGAAAAACATTTTTCTAATAGCGGTCGCCCCTCGGCAGGCAAAGGCAAACCTCTGAGGGTATTTCTACCATGAAGAAGCTCCTCATAAAAATATCTGGCGGCTTGAAACTGTAGGTCCCTCCATGTGTGGAACAACATCAAGATGCACACCACAAATAGGAGGAGCAGCTAGGTCAAACACCCAAAAAGGGTGTACGCGGCAATTATATATATATATATATCCCAATACTGATTTGTTTTACACAAACTCACTACTAATAGTACGTTAGTTTTAAATATTTTGTAACTAGTCGCAATAAAAAAAAATTAAAAATGGCACTAGGGGATATCTTTCGTGGACAACTTAATGGGTATCTGTAACCGCCCTCCAATCTAACCATATCTCTGTCAAGGGAGTTTTACCGCAATAAGCCTGAGGTCAAAGAGTGTTGAATGAATGGGTTTAGAGAGCATGAACTCTTGCTTAACAGGCAAGGACTTTGTGGATTAAATAGATAGCAAATAACTTCCTACAATACCTAGAAAATAATTATGCTGCGAGCTCGTCATCTCCAACAGGTAGTGATTTAACTATAACTATTGAATTGGTATTCAGGGATACGAAAATTAATAAATGGTGAATTCCAGAAAGTCAGAAGCTTCATTCCCTGCTTTCTATAAATCTCCGGTACTTTAGCTTGGGTATGAGGTATCTTTTCCGGAAACCTCAATTAGTCTTTGTGGCCGCTGTCTAATCTAACCAAACATCTGTTATCCGACTAGATGGGGAGACGTAAGATATTAAATGAATGGGTTTAGAGGACATAAGCAGCAGTGGAAGTCTCCTTCACTCGCAAGACGTATGTTGGGTGGATGGATGGAAAGTGAATTTGCTAAAATAGTAGGCGGCGTAGCCGAATGAGTTGGTGCGTGACTACCTTTCAGGAAAAATTACAGTGAATTCATTGCAAAAGTCTGATAAAAGTGCAAGTGAGATTTATGAACTGGTGAAAAAACTTAATGTTTCGCGAATGTTTGTTCACCGCACGATCAATCGCTTTCCCAAACGTCTGAAGTGACAGGCAAAAAACAAGTGGTCGTCCTCGTGTGGTTCGAACCAGTGCAGCCATAAAAGACGTTCGAGAAATAATTCGCAGAAATCCCCTTAGAAAGCAGAAAATCATATCGAGGGAAATGAATGTATCAACCAGATCTATGTCAAGACTAGTTAGAGATGATCTCCACGTAAAAGCTTTCCGTCGTTCAACTGGTCATCTTTTGACAACGCGCTTGAAGAAAATTAGACTCGACAAATCCAAGCAGCTTCTACGCCATGAAAATATTCTTTCCACTGATGAGAAAATGTTCACTGTCACAGTGTCTTGTGAAGGCGTGTTTATCTCTTCATTTATGCGAAAAAGGGGCTAAGACCGGGGCAAAAATGTACCAAAATAATGTCTTAGAAATGAAATGTCAATGAAGAGCCTTGGATCTTCCAGCAAGATTACGCTCCAGCCCATTAAGGGGTCGCGGTCCGGTCTAGAATTTTCATAAAATCGATTTTTTTTGTTTGATACTTCGAAAGTATAGGCTTTTAAGAATATACTGTCAAATTTTTGGAAGGCTATTCCCAGCATTTTTGATTCTACAGCCGTGTTAGCAGATATAGTCAGATTCTTCACGCGGCGGCGTAAAGGAAAATATCCTTTCTCTGAAATTTCAATGGATATCGCCCGTACTAAAATCAATTATTATTTCAAGTCTTTCAAACTTTCTTGATTAAAAAATTTGGTCAATTTTTTTTTAATTTTTATTCTAGTACGGAACATAGTTACAGTCATGCTGATTATTTATTTTTTTGGTTTCTGTGTTTCAGATTCATAGAAGAGCCAAAATGGACAACACCGTCCAGGTGCAATTTTTTGGGAGGGTCAACTTCAGCGCCATTTTTTAAATTATTAAAATTACAATTTATTTTTATTTTTGTATCTAAAAGAAGTTAAATAAAAAGCGTGAATAATTTAAATATCGTTTTTAATTCTTCTATTTTAAAAAAATTCCTGAAAATACCCTTACTTTTCGAGCTCTAGACCCACGGGACCCCTTAGCAAAAACCACCCAGCAGTGGCTAAAAAACAATATTCCTGGGTTCATAGCCGCAGAAGATTGGTCGTCTGGAAGTCCTGATCTGAATCCATTGGAATACAATTTGTGGTCAGAACTGCAGAACACGACCTGTCGAAGCCCTCATAGAAATTTGGAGAGTCTCAAAAAATTTGATTCGAGTTCAATGCTGCAATAGCTGAATGGCCTAATCGTTTGAAGGCTTGTGTAAAAGGAAAATGGTGACCATTTCGAATGAAAATTTAAATATTTTTCTTTTTTAATATTTACTGATTAAATAAAACTAACTTCATTAAAAAAAGTTTTATAGATTCATATCTTTAACGGACTTAACTTTGTAACAGAACTTATAAATATAAATAATGCTACGGTCACGCGTCTCCCGAGCACTTCATCTGCAACAGTGCGTTGTTTATATATTGCTTTGCGTAAGTGGCATTCTGTGGACATGAGAAGGCACAAATTCTGCAATCCAGCAAGTTAGTGCTTCATCCACTGCTTTTAACAAATCTCCAGTATTTTGGCTCGGGTTTAGTTAAACACCGGTTGGTCGATCGTCTTTTCTGTCTCCAACAACGTTTTTCCGTTTGTCTTTGCGCCAAGTGCTACTAGTAAGAGATCAGTAAAACCATCGTTGTATCTCTAAATTTACATATAAGTTACTCCATTTGTGTCCGAAGAAGAAAGCCGAACAACCAGTCGGGCGAGCATCCACAAGCTTTGAGTTATTGACAGTCATCGGAATTTCGATGTATCGTAAATTTTGCTACCCAGCCGAAGTTTGACTGCCTGGAAGCTCTGATTTTAAAAAGTTAGTGTTGATTGTAGAAAAAGCAAGGCCTTTAAGCCACCAAGGTTACATGCGCCCCTTATTATTAATAAGGAAGGCAGAAAGAGTTTGGCTTGAAAATATTGCCTATCGCAGTGGATTTCGAAGCGCGAAAACGCTTCAAATCGTAGCTGACTTTCATCTAACATCCGTATAACTATCATTAAAACCGTAATGCAATTTGTGGTTGTGGCGAAAAAACAATAATTGGAAAATATTACAATGCGAAAAAATTTGAAATTGCCGCCGAGAGAAAGAAAAAAAATATAAAATGAAAGAAAGAAACAAAGTTCAATGATGAAATAGTAATGCCATTTAATTGTCAATACTCGTAACAACAAAATAGCTCCAGTTAATGTTATATGGTCAACCGGTGATTATCGAACGCGGACTATCGATTGACCTCAACCGCAAACGATTTTCAACCAAATCCGCCACTACCACTGGCTGATAAACTGTTTGTGGTTTTAAGCAGCCAGCTACAGTTGTGTTATAAGTGCCTGACAGGTTGTAAAGATGAGTTTTCAACACAATAAAAATTAAACGTTTTCAGCAGCAGGCCAAATGAAAATTATAGTAGAAAATAGACGATAAGCGGCGATATGATATGCCACATGTATGAATGTATGTATGTGTGTATGTATGTATATACAGAGTGATGCAAATATTTTTGTTATTTTTGTGTTGTTCCTTTTTTGTTTTCGCTGAATCATTAAGTGTTTGACTGACCACTGTCGATTCACAGTGGAACAGCTTTGGAACACTTCAATTTTCCTACAAATACCTGGAAGCTCAGCAGAGAAATATTAAAGTAGCTCGGTGACATTAGCAACGTATGATGGATTACATTACTTATGAATCCTATTGCCTTCAGTGCCGCCTGACTGTCAACGCGTATGGTGGCATTACTGCCATGTAAATCATAACCCGCTTGCTCTAAAGCAAATATCTTCTCCAATCCGTATAATCTTATCGCACTCCGTTTAAATGGATGGTCCCAATTCCTTTATCCAACTTCTTGTCTTCCAAAAAACTAAAAACAAATTAAAGAAATACTCTTCTCTGTCTTAGAGATCATGACTATTTCATTTGTAGGCCCCTTCAGCTATTGTTCTTCCCCCCTATTTCAACTTTTATTCCTTCATGGAATTCACTTTTCCCTTGTTCGATTACGGTTCGATTATTATCCCGGTTATCCCGGTAAGCCAATTTAATTCCATTACCCAAACTCGACTCGACATTTTCAATAGCAGACTGGCTCCGAAAAGATTTCAATAGATTTACTTAGCCAAAGGACATCTTTTTCAACTGTACAGTTCTTCAACAGAACACAGCCTGAGAGGTTATGAATAGTGAATATGTACTTAGGTATGTAGGTAGAAAGATGAAATGGTTGAAGTACCACCCTGACACTCCTCAAGTAGCAGTAAAGCACCGTTTTGATACCATTATGAGGCCTGCAACAGGCAGATATCTACAGTCACCCAGAGCTGTTGATATAATGGAGAAGATTGATTGGATTTCAGTTGGCGCACTGCCACAGGCTGTCGAAGAAAGAAGCATCCAGTGACCTTAATCGTCCAGATGCCAAGCACGGGCATTCACAGAGAAAGTGCTCAACAGTATCCTTCTCTGAAAGGTTTTCACAGCTTTTGCCATAGGGGTTAAATGGTAAACCCAGCTTTTCCGCATGTGTGCCGATCGTACAATGGCCGGTGAACACAACTACGTGTTTGGAGATTGAATGGCGTTGAGTTCCCAGAACTTTCCGAATCCTTCTTGTATTATATTGGCGCCAAAGGGTTTTCGAAATAGCACATGAAGAAATGGAGCTCCATCTTTTCTGCGCTTTCCTGAGAAATAAGTTGTGCAATTTCCCTTTAACAACAGTCAGAGAGATGCCAATGACCGGATAGGCCGTCTCTGAGACCAATTTAGTCCCATTCCTGGCAAGCTCATCAGCAATTTTTCTTTTCCCTCTATTTTCCTATGTCCTGGAACCCAGATCAGAGAAATGTTACGTGCACTCACAAGAGATTTGATTTCCTTCTCACAGAAATTGACTAGTTTGGATCTGCACCATGGCGTTGTTAGAGCCTTGATCGCGGCTTGACTACCGGAAAAAATATTAATATCCTCCTTGTTCCCACGTTCCCTAAGCATTTTTCATGCCTGCGGGATCGCAAAGACTTCTGCCTGAAAAGCACTAGGCGTATTTGGCAATTTTAAGGAGATGTATGAAGTGGTGGATGAATAGGTACTTAAATTGAGTAGAAACTTAAATTAATATCCATATCACTCCGAGAATCAGAGAACCCGCACATTTTTGTCGAACAGCCAATTCAGTGCAGGGAGTATTAGTAGTAGATTCTTTTCGAAAAGAGTAATATTAGGTTTACACAAAGCACTGCTCTGAAGACAATTGAAAATACGTATAAGTATTAAGAAGAAGAAAAATGTTTTTATTGTTTGTTAGTCACGGCTTACGATTTTATTTTAGTTTTTTGTTTTCCTGTGAGTCGCGGCATATGATTTTTTTTTTTTTGTCGTTTTAGTTTGTTTCTTTGTTAGTCACTGCATTTCAGTTCAAACAAAGTTTTCAGCTGACATAATTTATTGGATTTTAGGTAAAGCAATGGGTTTTCCCATATTTAGGCCACCCTGTATAACTAAAAATGGGCAAACAGGACGGGAATATAAATAAAATTTAAATTTTTGGTTGAAAAAGGTTTTCGAAATATTTTAATTAATATTTTTTTTTTGTTTTTTTTTTTGTGTGCGTTTTTTTGGTTGTTTTTCATACCAATTCCTTTTTTTTCTTTCGGTTTATTTGTTTTTTTTTATGGTTAGTCACGGCATACCAATTTATTTTTTTTTTGTCTTTAAATTTTTTGTTGTTTTTCAGCGAATCATGGCATATGCCTTTTTTGTTTTTGTTATTTTATTTTTCTTTTCTTTGTTCTTCGCTGCATACCAATTTTTAATTTCCGTTCAAACAAAGTTTTCAAGTAACAAATATCATTGGATTTTAGATAAAAAAATGGACTTTCCCGTATATAGACCCCCTTGCATAACTAAAAATAGGTAGTTTAGCGGGAGATATAAATAAAATCTCAAGTTTTTGATTGGAAAAGATTTTCGAAATATCTTAATTTGTATTTTTTATAAATTTTTTTTTTTACCAGTTTTTATTTTTTCTTCTATTCTTTCCTTTTTTTATTGTGCTTTTGGGTTTTGTTGTTGTTTTTCGTTTTTTTTTTTGGTTAATCAAGACATATGAATTTAGTTGTTTACTTTTTTTGTTGCTTTTAGTTTTTTTTGTTAGTCACTGCATACCAATTTTTAATTTCCGTTCAAGACAGTTTCACAGGTAATAAATATTATTTGGTTTTCCGGCATTTAGACCACCCTGTATGTCTGAAGATAGTAAGGCTAGTGGGAGGCATGCATAAAATGATTAATTTTTGATTAGATACGTTTTTCCTAATTTTATGTAATTTTTTTTTTTGTTTTCATTGTTAGTCACAGCATACTAATTTTTAATTTCCGTTCAAACAAAATTTTACAGGTGGCAAGTAATATTTGCTTTCAGGTGAAAAAATGTATTTTCTCGAAATATCAAAACATTATAAAAGCAACAGTTACAAAACTGATATTAACGAAAATTACCTGAAAAGGTTTTGCCAAATGATTAATGGATTGGAAAATATTTTGCTTGTCATCAAGCAAAAATACGTGAACAACATCATCAACATCAAATAGTCAACAAAAAAATAGAAGTAAAGAAATGAGAAATGAGAAAATAAATATAAAAGCAAAAAAATTTAAAAATAAAATAAAAAAAGTACCTCAAGCATGAAAATAATAAAAAAAAAACATAAAAACAAAAGAAATCTGTTCCATGCTGCCGAAGCGAGCAAAAACTATAGTTGAGCTAAAAAAGTGCTAAAAATTAAAAAGACATAAATAAATCGCTATTTAAAATAAAATAAAAACATCCACTCCAACAAATCGGATCTGAGCCCGTTGTTCGAATAAAAATTTAATTTGCATATCAATGCTTGGAGCCAACGGCGCTATGGCACTTCATTTTATCAGTGCCGTTGCCATCATCTTCGTCGTCGCGTATGCCTAAAGGCATTGCCATAAGCAAATTTTAAGTATTTTGTATAAGTTTAATCGCATTTGTGTCAATTGAGCCTCTTCTTCATTTCTTTACTTCACTGACCAGCTACCCCTTTTCAAGCCAGCATCCGAGCTGATGAAGTGGCGAAATTTGTACATTGATAAATTCATACAACCAACTTTTACCACTCCACAACGTGACTTGTAATCACACAGCTCATAGAAATGCCTATAGACTCGTACACACATACATACATACCTATTCACTTGGACAGCTCGTCTATAAAAAAAAACTGCAAATAATGCTGTTAATTGTCGTGATGATTTTTACACCCGCCTTATCTTAACGCTTCTGCAACGGCAATGATGAAGATTATTTTAAAACAAAATGGTACAAACTCTTATAAAAATTACAAAAAAAATGCAAGCATAAAATGGCGAGTTTGTCTAAAGAGGAAGACCAAAAATAATATGAATTAAAAAGAAAAAAAAAAAAAAAAATAAAGAGGTAAAAATTAGTGAATCTAGAAAAATTTACGAATAGATTTTCGGCGTATTTATTGCGCTTTTAACAGGACGTAGAAAGTAAAAGAAAATTATGAAAAATATAACTGTTGAGAGAAGTATCTTCTAAATAATAACTGATGCTATTTTAGAAGAAGCGGGCATGCGTCAAGCGTTGGCGTCCTGAAGCCTTCTCTTGCTGTTCAGGCAATTTCCTGCAATAACAGTCACTTAAAGCTGCTCAAGTATTTTATCAGTATTTGTCGCGTGCTATCATCTGTCAGGCCGTAACCGAATCTGTTGTGACAACCATTCGGTAACATCATGAAATACCAAATGATAAAAACGTTGTTTCGAAGAGCAGTCGCCCTTCGGCAGACCATAGCAAACCTCCGAGTGTATTTCTGTCTTGAAAAATATCTTCATAACAAACCATCTGCCGTTCAGAGGCAGCATAAAACTGCCTCTATTTGAGGAAAAACATCCAGACGAGTACTACAAAGAGGAGGAGCAGCTCGGCCAAACATCCAACAAAGGGTATAAGCACCACTTATTTTTATTATTATTATCATCTGGCATAGCCTCCCATTCAAGGTGATCCTGTGGTGTCCTAAATGGAATTTCAGCACATCCCGACTCGCCTATTGGCTCATATTCTACGTTGGGTCTTTCTTAATGCCGCAGTAAGATTCCATTAAGGGTTTGTCGAGGACGCATAGGACGCATGGAACGGGGCTCAAGTTTTATGAACACGGATAATCTTAACACAAAGCAATCAAGAAGAGAAGAAAAGGTCCATCATAAGAGTAGAGTACTAATACTTTTTATACCATCGTAGCAGATTATGCAACTTTGATGGGATGGATATGCCTGAAAAGCCTTCAATTCATTTTTGCTAAAATTCTGAAGTTATTTTTGTGTAAATACTCAGCATTGGTTTGTTGTTGATTTAGAAGAAATATAGAGAGCTTTCAATAAAATTGGTTTGTTGGTCGTCCCGTTAAAGCTTCTAGTAGTTTTTTTACACTTCCAGTTAGCCTAGTGCTTGATATCAGAGACACTGCGTTTTACACAATGAATGCCACATTCTTCAAAGATGGATGAGACTAAAGTTTCCATGGGGGATTTACTAGTAGTTATTGTTATGTTATTCTCGCCTGTTCATAGTTTGATTTGCCTATAAAATCTCCGCAGCTCTCTGGCTTATGAAGTGGGTTATGAAAAACATGGATTGTGTTTATACTACAACCATCCAGAGCATTTACCCTATGAACGACTCTTTATGGAGCCCTCGGACTTGGAGGAATGGAAGGATGGAAGAGGATATTAGTCGCGCCATATTTGGGATTTAAAGCTAAACTAAATAAATCTGCAAACGAGTTCACTACAAAATTTAGCTAACTCTCCTCCACGTAAGCAAATAACACTGGTTTCTTTCAAAAAATTGCTTTTTGTAGCCCGTCAGAGTTGATTTTTAGTACTGCTCAGGGCTTCTGAAATCATAGAATTTCAGGATGGAAGCGACCAGCCAAATTGGGCCTTTAGTTCGAGAACGATACAGCCAGTTCTTCTTAGTATAGATAGAGATGGATGCATCCTAGCTGTATTAACTAATATATACAAAAAATAAAACCTTAAATTAAATTTATAAAAACATCAGAATTTATTTTACATCGGAATTACTGCACGTAAGCCTAAAATAGGCACCGTCGTATCGACGAAGATGGCGAAAAAAGACGACAAAAGACGACAAAATATAAAAACAAAACAATACAGGACTAAGGAAATCTTTCTGAAAATGCTTTTTTCTGTACTTCGAAAACTTGTGAAGAATGCCAATGGCGGAAAAAGAAATCCATTGTTTTTGCGTAAAATTCAAAACTTTGCTGAAGATGTTTCGGGTTGTCCGATTCGGATCAAATATGCGCCGTATTGTTGTATAATTTTAAGGGTAACTTCATAATGCCTCTCTCATTGAAGTATTGGCCCTTATTGGCGAAAAACTCTAGCAAACGATTTTCACAATATTCTCTTGTTACCAATTTTTTATCACTCAGGAAGTTTTTCAATGAAAATAAATAGTTGGTAATCGCTTACGGACTATATGGTGGATGCATTAAACCTTCTCAACCAAGCTCCAGGAGTTTTTGGCGGATCAGTACAGACGTGTGTGGAACACAACACCTCTTCTGTTGGCCAGTTCTGGCCGTTACTAGTCAAACGCTAGCTTCAAACGGTCCATTTGTTGATAGTACAGATCTAAATTCAGTGTTTGGCCATACGGAAGCAAATCATAATAAATGATTCCTTTCAAATCCCACCAAAGACACAGTGGAGCCTTCCTGGCCGTTAGTCCTGATTTGGCCACCGTTTAAGCTGCTTCCTCACGCGTTGAACCGGATCGTTTTCGCACAATATTGTCGTATTGCCCCATTTCTCATTCCCAGTCACCATCCGTTTAAAAAGTGAGCCGATTTCATTCCGTTCGGCCAAGGATTCGCAGATAGAAATTCGAGCCATCATATTTTTTGGAGTTATTTGGTTTGGCACCCAAACATCGAGCTTCTCTTTTAATCCAGTTTTGGAAAAATGGCTCAAAACTGTTTCATGGTCGATCTTTAACTCCTGGGCGATGTTACGACTACTAACATGTCGGTCAACTTCGAATATTTCTATGATTTTATGGACATTTTCGATAACATCAAAATTTATTTAACGGAATCGGAATAATATTGCACGTAATTAGCTGTTACACTATCGGCACCACAAACACCATTCACAATTTCAGTGGCCTGGCTTGCATTTTCCCCTTTATCAAAGAAAAACTGTAAAATGTACAGTATTTTCTCTTTTTTGACTTCCATTGTTAACACCCTGTCGCCCACATTTGAATGCAATAAACAAAAAACAGCAAAACAATTTTCTTAGTGTGAAATGTCAGCTTGACAACGACCATCAACTTAAAATTGTTTGATTGATATTTTACGAGATATCGATCACTACAGCTATCTACCGAGAAAAATAAAATAATAGAATAATAGAAAAACAAAATTCTTTTCAATTAATAACTTAACAACAACAACAGCAACAGCAACTTAACTTAACAACAGCAACAGCAACAGCAACAACAACAGCAACAGCAACAGCAACAGCAACAACAGCAACAGCAACAGCAACAGCAACAGCAACAGCAACAGCAACAGCAGCAACAGCAACTAACAGCAACAGCAACAGCAACAGCAACAGCAACTAAACAGCAACAGCAACAGCAACAGCAACAGCAACAACAGCAACAGCAACAGCAACCTAAATTAACTTAACTATTTTACTTAAATTTTTGAGAAAAAATATATTTTTTTATAAAATTATTTGAGAAAATATTTTCTTCGGGATTTTACAAAAAAACATTTTGCTTCTTTTTTGTAAACAAAAATTATTTTACAGTCCATTACAAAAAACAAAAAAGAAACACAAATTTTTTTTACAAATAAAAAAAATAAAAATTTGTTTTATTTTTTCTTATTATTTTTTTGTTTTTTTTTGTAAAACAAATGTTTATTATTTTTAAATTATTATTTTTTTTGTACTATTTTTATAATAGCAGACCAGAGATAAGAATGCTCCTTGACTTGTAATTTACTTGGCCCAACAGAATATAAGCAGAGAATTCATGAAATGTGTAAGCAATTGAACTTTCAGTACCCAGTCTTAGCATTCCATAGCACTTTTTATATAACACAACGTCCAAGAGTTATTTCTTATCCTTATGGTGGCGTATAAAATTTGATACCGAAAGCAATAATTTGCTTGCCGGTAGACATTACGCTTTTAAATGCCTTCACTGAATAACATAAGGCGAAGAGCCAGAGCGGGATTCGCTTATTAAACGATTAAGCAAACAAGCAAAACATTTAACGCATGAATACCAAATCAAACACATTCACAGAAGATTTGAGTGAAGATTAGTGTGATCAATTCGTTCAGCCGATTACTGTAACGAACCTTCCAAAATCATAATCATTGTGGAATTGAATTTCCCTAGGTTTTTTTCTCATTACGTATTACTTATTTGCGCACAGAGTGATATACTGAAGAGGCACTTCGCGGCAAGTATTTGGTTATGACCATTGAGTTGCCACTAAGCTACTAAATCGAAAGTCGTTTGTCTACGTTGTTGAGAGCATTTCAAATGCGGTACAAAAAATACCATTGGCACAGTGAGCTGACTGAGTGAGTGAATGTCAGGTCTAAATTTGAAATTTTTCGAAATATTTTCTCAATCCTACCAAAGTAAGCGATCTGTAGCTTAACTCATTTGATGTAAGTAGCTTTTCTGGCATTTTCCGCCTACCTTGTCTCGAATTATGAATATGAACCCCATCTCGAAACTTAAATCCATCAATGGCTCTGTAAAACCCCTTCCTTAGGAATTAAGGAAACATTTTGAAGGATACAAGACGATACTTAAAGACGTTTAGAAATCATGGAGCTGCCTTTTAACTTTAGAGTTGAATGCAGACGGTCTCAATGTCCCGAACGAATGGTGTACTCATAACGAACGGCGAGCTTTTAAGGCACCAATTTTACTGTCATTTCAAATAAAAATCGAATCATAACAGAGAAGCGTAAGATTATCTTCCAATATCTTTCCAGAAGATGATATCTTATTGTAGCACTAAAATATAAAGAACTCCCAATGCGTCTGGATGCCGAGTCCCTTCTCCCGAGATTATTTCGAATATATGGTAACTAAAATAGAGTAATGTATCTCTTGAGTGCGACTCCAATAAATTCTCAGCTCCCTCCTTATTGCAAGCAATCAGAATCAAGGTCAATTACGCGCTCCCAAACTCATAGCTTTGCTGTTAAAAAGCAGATCATAACAGAAACTGTCATTATACCCTGAAATATGTCCTAAAATTTAGGATACTGTAATCGGCAATGAATTTGAAATATTTAACACACATATAAGTTTTGGGGGAAACAGAAGGAAAAGAACCAAACAGGTGGAAACAGGAAGAAGGGCTTTGAATTAGAGGATGACGACCAACAAGTTTGCTAATTACGTTCGTATTAACCACTTCCAGCTACTGATGAATTTCATCAGGTGTGTCATATTTAAACCCACAATATTCTCAGGTGTAGCAAAAAATTGAGAGCCCAAATGCCTAAATGCTTGCCCGACGAAAGCAGGGCAGCTGAGAAGAAGGTGCTGAGATGTTTCTACGACATCCTTCAGACAGTTTCTGCAGAAAGTACTTGAAGCGATTCCAAGTCTCACCGCATATACACTTAAGGGACAATGTCCGTTAAGAATGCCTACCAAATTAGAGAGCTGCGGTTTTGTTAGCCTAGAAGATCTCTCGAGCGCCCCCGATCAACTCGTGGCCAGAAGAATATCGCGACTTTGCACGTGCACGCACTAGCTCAGCGCTCGGTGAGTTGATGCGAGTCCCATCTTTCCAAGAGTAGACGACAGGGAACTCAAGGGAACCCCAACCCTCTCGTTTTGCAATGAAACTGTCTCTAGGGTCCACTTTCTAGCCAAGTTATCAGCCCAGGATTTTCCTTCTGTGCTGCTGTGAACCGAAGCCCAAATGAGCTAATAGCGAAGTATTTGGAAGCGATTGAGAGAGAAGTCAGGCATTTCCCCACTAATTTCGAATGCAGAAATAACGAATCCAATTACGTAATTGTCGCTTGGCTGTCGGAGTATATATATGTATATATAAACAAGAGATGGCTTACTGCTCTCGTGCAAGCAACGGAAACTTCCTTCTAACTAACTGACTGTGGCATGCATCTTGATGTTGTTCCCCAAATGGAGGGACCTACAGTTTAAGCCGACATCGAACGGCAGATATTTTCATGAAGAACTTTTTCATGGCAACTAACTAACTAACTGACTGTGACGTGCATGTTAATGTTGTTCCCCTACAGTTTCAAGCCGGCTCCGAACGGCAGATATTTTTTTATGAGGAGCTTTTTCATGGCAGAAATACACTCGGAGGCTTGCCATTGCCTGCCGAGGGGCGACCGCTATTAGAAAAAACTTTTTCTTCATTTTAGTGTTTCAGAAAGATTCGAACCTACGTTCTCTCTGTACTCCGAATGGTGCATGCACCAACCCATTTGGCTACGGCGGCCGCCCTAAGCTCACCTAAGCTTTGTATCAAAATATTGTAGGCATTTCGTAGGCATTAAGTTTAGCTTCTCTCATTTTGAAACTATAAATATTAATTTTTCCTTTTTAAATCCTTTATCCTTTTTAACGCACTTTCCATAACCATAGTGGGATAAAAAAATATTTGAGAACGATAGCAATACACCGGCACACTGTGCGTTATTGTGCCCTGTTGCGAAATAACTACGCCGCAAATTGCATAAACGACTACAAATCGCATGTAATGGCTTTCTTCTTCAAAGAGATTTACACAGTCTCTATGTAATTTTTACGAGTCAATTAAAAAAATGGAGATCCATTGCAGCACATTAAGACAGTAAAACAATGAGAAATGTAACCAATAGAAGCTGTGATCCGTATGAATGAAAAAAATCAACATAAAGAAATATGCCTGGAAGTAATACTAAGAAGATGTATCACGATAAAATGGGACCAGATCAAAGCATTGGCGATTACGTAAGCGAGTGTGTCGGTGTGTCGAATTTTAGTAGCCATAAATTACAAGTAGGAGGCACATCTAAAAAACAACTACAATAAATGACAGTTAGCTTACAACTTTCAATTTTATTACTTTTGTGTACAACAATTTTACTTTTTTAAAGGAAACTGCTGCGGCTTAGATGCTGAGATAATCCATAAATGATATTTATGTATGGGAACAGGAGATTACACTGCATGTTACAGTAAAAGCTCTGCTTGCGGATGACCACATATGCGGTCAGCTCTTGTAACCTGTCGAAAACAAGATTTGTTTTCGTATTTGTTTCACTTTTGGTACTTTTATAATTACTTTTGGTACAAATAAGGCTGAAAAATTACTGGTTCATGAGTAGCCCCTTTGGAGGCTTTTACTGCGCCACGCAGACTATTTACTTTGGCCAGCTGAGAGTTTCGTGCAAGAGGTCGAGGTAGTTAGAAAATCAGAGGATTACTAGCTGATGATAAGTAAATCTAATGTCGAGTACATCGTAGGAAGATAGACTTGACTTGGAAAAATGTGGCATACCAAGGCCAAAATAATAAGTAAAGTGGTTTCACAGATTTTTCCATCAGACCAATTTCCCATTACGAAGTTTGCTACTTTTTAGGGCTCTATCTTAATTGAAATTAATTGAAAATACCTAGTAAGCGATAAGTAGAAGGCTTACCAACTTTTACCTATCCATTCCTAACCTAGTCTAAATATCTAATAAGATGCAATGTAATAAAGATCGGCCGCGTTCGCAGCTGTGTATACGGACAAGGGAGGTTTGCTGGCACCAAACTATAGGGCTACGCGAAATCCTTACTGGGGGTTACAACCAAAAGAGGTTTAAAAAACTCTTAACCCTCGCTAACGATAAGCTGATGATGCTCACGGGCATTCTCACAGGCCACTGCAGACTGCGAAGTCATCTGCACATGCTCGGGATTTGGTCTACGGACCCTTGTCGTTTCTGCGACCAATCTCAGGAGACTCCAATGCAACTTCTCCTGGAATGCAGCGCCATAGCGCGAAGAAGGTTGAGAATTGCAGCCAGAAAAGGGCACATACACTCAATCAAACCCAGCTCTAGCTGGGTCTGGGTGAGCTACTGTGATGAGTAGAGAGTAGAAAAGGCCGTGAGGTCGAAGTGCAAACCTCTTATAGAATCTATCTATCTAACTATACAGACCCTAGGTTAGGTTAGGCAGTGTTGGCACAATGGGCCTCTACGGTCAGGGTTTTACTTAGCCTAACTAATTAGTTTTAAAAAACCTGAGCCAGCTCAGACAGGGTGTACTACTGTTGTTTTTGCAGATTCTCCCAAATTGTGATATTTTCAAGAAAAGATTTATCGTTCCGAAAATTTGGTGCTATTGACTAGTAACCTTCCTTCTTGAAAATGGGAAAACAGCCCACAACATGAAGCGATGACATTAAAAGTATAACAGAAAATTGGATAAAAACAGCTCAAGATAGAGAAAATTGGAAATCAGTGGAGGAGGCCTATGTTCAACATCCAGCAAACGGCTGGATAATGATGATAATGGAAAAATTATTATAGTGGATAAAACTAACACAACATAATTAGAAGAGCTTAAGGGAGAAAAAATGAAAGCAGAGCTGCCACATATCGTTAAATACAAACTTTTTAAATTATTAATTACTTAAAGAGCGGAATTAGCAGATATAATACGAGTTTTCGAAGAAAGATGTTTCAAACAACTCAATTTTTCAAGCAGCACCTAGAGCAGGATTGCCACTTAACTTTTTAATATAAAGAAAAAGTTGATTTAATAAAGAGTAAAAAAGTTTACACTATCGGCAACCTAAAAAAGGTGCCAAAATATATTTAAATTCGGTTGCCACCCAATTTTGATTTTAGATCTAATTCCCAAAAACTCCTAAATTCCTAAAGTTTCTAAAAAAGTTTGATTTAAACACTGAATATGGGTAATTACATGAAAAGTAAAAAATTCCAGAATGGAAAGAGCTTTGAATAGGATTGCCATACATATATATTGTACTTAAAATACGATAAAAATAATCAAGTTAGTATATATATATGTTATATGTGGTTATTAAGTTTTTAAATAATTACGCAAGTAATTTTTAGCAGGGTTGCCACATATATATTTTCAGTAGAGGAAAAGCAAAAATACTTCCCGAAACCAATAAATTAAAAGTAACTAATTAATAAAAATTACAAAAATATTTTTTTACTGGGTTGCCACATGTATAAGAAAATATCAGGTAAACTTAGTATTGAAGTAGTAAGCTAAAGAAACATCACAATAAGGTTATTAATTTTGAGTTAATTAAAAAGGTTTAAGGTACATACAAGTAGTTTAGCTAATGTAGTCTTAAGCAAGGTTGCCACATATGTATGTATATTTAACCTAACATACGACCAAAAAAGTTCGGGAAAAAATTAAGTTTAATATTTGCTCTATAGTTATCAAGTATTCCAAAAATTATTCGTGTAAACAGAATTACCACATATATTTTCAGTAGGTGATACGTAAAAAAATGCTAAAAAATTTAGTTAATGGACATAAATAATAAATAAATTATAAAAATATTCTTGCATAGCGTTGCCACATATTTTTTATATTAAAAAAATATAAAGGAAACTCATTGTAAAAATGTGAGGTGAAACAATTATAAAAATTTAAACAAACTAACTAACTAAATACAAAAATGTGAAGTAAACCTTTTATAACAGAGTTATCATCCATAGTATTATTTTAAAACATGGCGCTTATTCTGACTAAACTACAATACGTACAGATATGAAATATATATCAAAAGAAAGGTTTTGATGAGCATATTTCCGGAAAATTATAAAAATTAAAATTGGTTAATTAGTTCATGAAATATTTGCGTGTAAAGTTATCAAAATTTTCATATTGATAACAGCGATGTCTATGCAAAGCAGGTTGACACACAAATATACGCACATATGTATATGAGTACGTTTGCTTTGTTTAGCTCCCTTTCTAATGAGCATAGCATTGTATACATTTGGATTCTCAATAATTGTTTTGCTTTGTTCTCTTTACTAATAGATATGTATTCATGAACATAGTCCCAATGGGTGCTGCGCATTTTTTCAAAATTTTGTTGTGATGGCAATAATTGGTATGAATTGACAATTGACTTGAAATTTGTCAATTCACTTAAAGCAACGGTAACAGTGCAAATTAGAAAGAGTTTTTTACAGACGCAAAATAGAATTTATTTTAAGAAAAAAGTACATCCATATTTAATTTTAAAATATGCCTAGAGGACGACCAACTGACATTGAAGCCGATTTGATATGCGCACAAACTTTACAAGATCAGCTTAATCGAGAACAAAAACACATTTTTGACGAAGTATGTACAATGTTAAATGATGAGGGCATATCTGTTAAAGCTGTTTTTATTGATGGACCTGGTGGCTCTGGAAAAACATTTCTATATAAAACTCTTACTCACTATATTCGTGGTATTGGAGAAACAGTGATTACCGTAGCTTGGACAGGTATAGCTTCAATTTTTTTGCCAGGCGGGCGAACTGCTCACAGCGTTTTTAAATTTCCCATACCGTTGACTGAATCGTCAGTTTCTTTGGTAAAACCAAACACTAAAGCTGGTCAGGCATTAAAGGCAGCAAAAGCTAATATTTGGGATGAAGCTGGCATGGCAGAGCTCTGCTGTGTTTAGATCGTCTTTTGCGCGATATTCACCAAAATGAGACGCCTTTTGGTGGGAAAACTATTATTCTGGGTGGAGACTTTAGGCAAGTTTTGCCTGTGGTACCGAGAAGTACGCGAACTGGCATAGTTGGTAATTGTTTAAAGCGTTGTTCTTTGTTCATTTAAGCTCACAATCAATATGCGTAGTCAAGAACCCGACTATTGTAATTTTCTTTTGCGCATAGGACACGGCGAAGGGCAAGATGAAGTAATTAAAAAAAAAAATACTCATTTAACCCTTTCGGTACATCTTTTTATTGCGCCATCCAAAAAATCCAAATTTTTGTCTCAGTATTTATTTTAGGACCAATAACAATACAAATAATTTTTTTTTTTTTTTTTTTGTTAAGTGATTTTTTTTTAATGTTGCCATATGGCAACAAATGATTCCGTTCAATCGCAAATAAACTTCTTCCGCAATCCAATGCAAGTTAACACCTTACGAGAAATTTTAGTTTTAAAAATTAGCACAGCTTTTAAAGCTGCTAGCAAAAAAATATTTATATGCCAAATGACAGATTGAACATTTTTCTATATACTTTATTCAAAAATTGTTGAAAACATTTGCCCAAAATGCCTCCAAAATCTAAAAATGCAAAATACAAATTTCAGAGTGAAGTGCTATATGCCAGAAGGCTTTCTTTAAAAATGTTGTATTACCGATATATAATGGGCGGTTATTATTTATTTTATTTCTGTTTGACCATTAAACTTCAATTTTTGAAAATATGTAACAAAAAAGTTGATATTTTTTACAAGAGAGTGTTGACGGCCTCTTAAAGTTTACTGTTGCCATATGGCAACAATATCGCGAAAGGGTTAACTGAAAAAATTTTTTAAAATGTTATATGTATGCATAAGTTCTTACATATTAAATATGAATAAAAATATACACTTTTCTAATCATCATAACTTTTAATATATATAAGTGTCACATATGCTGTGGGACAAAAGCCCACCCGATTTTCGGGGGTTACATACTAGTATTATATATATTTTCAGTACGGGATCAATAAAAATCAAATGCCAAACAAATTAGTTAATAGTACTTAATTTAGATAAGTTATAAAAATAGTTTTGCATAGGGTTGCCATATATTTTTTAATATCAAAAAATATAAAGTAAACTAATTATACAAATATGAAGTAAAATAAGAATAAAAATATAAAGTAAACTAATATAAACAGGGTTACCACATATATTTTCAGCAGGTGATAAGTAAAAATAAAATTTCAAAAAAATATAGTTAATGGTACCTCACGTAGATATGTATAATTTATAAAATAATATTTGTGATTTCAAAAATATTTTTGCATGGGGTTGCCATATATTTTTCAATATTAAAACATATAAAGTAAACTAGTTATATAAATATGAAGTAAAATAAGTATAAAAATATGAAGTAAACTTATATAAACAGGGTTAGCACATATATTTTCAGCAGGTGATAAGTAAAAATAAAATTTCAAGAAAATGTAGTTAATGGTACCTCACGCAGATATGTATAATTTATAAAATAATATTTGTGATTTCAAAAATATTTTTGCATAGGATTGCCAAATATTTTTTTAATACTAAAATATATAAAGTAAACCAATTATATAAATATGAAGTAAAATAAGTATAAAAATTTAAAGTAAACTAATATAAATAGGGTTACCACATATATTTTCAACAGGTGATAAGTTAAAATAAAATGTCAAGAACTGAGTTAATGATTTTTAAAGTAGATATATATAATTTATAAAAATAATATTATTTGTGATTTCTAAAACTATTTTTGCATAGGGTTGCCATGTATTTTTTAATATTAAAAAGTATGAATTGAACCAGTTTTTAATAAAGTAAAGTTTTAGCATTACAATTAAGCATTACGTTTAAGGTAACTAAATAATTTAAGGTACGCATACGAAAAAAAAATCTATTAATTTAGTTTTAAACCGGGTTGCAAATATATTTACAATTTAAAGAGTAAAGTATACTTAGGTCAAAAAATTTAAGGAAAGTGAAATTAAAGTTACAGAAAATATATTATAAAAAGTGGTTTAAAAGGGTTGCCTACTCAATTTTTGGGTAGTATATATTTTTTGAAAAACAAATTTTTTTGCGCAAATCGCCAAATGCCACTTCATGCATTTAGCATAATTTCCGTGTTTGTGTGTAAAATATACAAGCACCTCACTTGACTTGCACAAATATTGCCCAATAATGATTGCTCACAATTAACTGGCTCACTAGACATGACTTACGCCAGCTCAGACACAAGCCGTCCTACTCAAAAACAAAAAACACACACACAAAAACCTCCATTGACAAATATTTAATTGAGAATCGACTTGTGAAAGAATAAACCAGTCGCCTGCCAATAACTTTATTAGTGAACGCATAATCGTTGGAATTACAAATTCCGGCGCGTCACTTAACGCAAGCAAACCGTTGCAAAATGTGTGGATCTTCTGAACGCCTCGCCATTCTACTCCACTAACAAAATATGTTGTAGCAATAATCAATTTGATGTTGCAACGTGCAGTGAATGCAGTCTACCAAGTATACACACACGCGCGCACAATTTCCTGCACAGTCTGCACCAAAAAAGGCGAAACAACTGCGCTGCCCACTGGCACATTTGCGCATGCGCAATAACCACTTCAACGCTAGCGCTTCTTAATTATAGCAGTTTAATGCAACTTCTCCGCTTCCAAAGCTTCTAATACCTGCAGTTTGTTTGTTCTGTTTTTCACATTTTATACTATGTAAACCACATTTTTCCGCATCAAAATACGATTACGAAAAAGAACAGGAAATTTTGCATCCAATTCGCGCGCACACGTGCAACCTGCCACAAGAAATCAAGTGGCACCAATTAGCTACAAATTCGTGCAACTCGGAAGAAGAGAGGGAAAAACCGGCAAGAAATAATAATACTGAAAAAACATTTTGAAAAGGCACCACAGTGCTCACCTGTTCCACTCGGTTGTAGTTGTTGCTGTTGTGTTATTGTGATGCATTAAGTGCAATTCCAGCGCATCATCATTATGGCAAATGCACTGTGGTACGACCAAAGAAACTGCAACAAGAAAGCAACACCAAAAACATCAACAATCCTCGCGATTCGACACAACGGCATCGTCAGCAAAAGGCAATAAGGATACTGCTGCTGCTGCAGCTGATGCCACAGTAGGCGCGCAAGGCAGCGTGAGTTGAGGTTCAACCTCAGTGGCCATTCCACTTCCACTCCACTTGGCGTTGCGGCCAATTAACAAAATTTTGCACGCATTTTTTAACATTTTTTGCAGTCTCCACGTTGCTGCCACAATATGTTGCGTTGCATTCGTTTTTTTGCGTTTTTTATTTTTTGCATCGCTTTTTATGATCTTTTCTGCAGTTGCGATTATTTTCGTGCCAACAGCGCCAGGTTGGGCTATACGACTAAGTGTGTGTGCATATGTGTATGTATGTGTGCCTCTTCTTAGTTGCAATTATATGGCTGTATTTACTCGTTTTTTTTCTCTCATTTTTAACTTTTTTTTTTTTTTGTTTTTTTTTTCTTTCTTTGTGGTGGCGCCTACCACTATGATGTAAGTGTAATTTTTATGATTTGACGATTTTTGCGTGACTCTTCATCAAAATCTTGGTATACCTCACAAAGCTTCTTCCCTGCAGTAGTTTTCAATACAGTGTGCAAATTCTGAACAAAAATGCTATATATTTGCAAAAAGCGTCTAATCGGAGAAAAATTATTAAAAAGAAAACTTTTTAAATATATTAACTCGCCCGCCTCTTGCCCTACACTGCTGCAAATATTCCATTGCATAAAACAGTGCTGAAAGTCGTCTTCTCTCGGCTCCTTCACAACACGTGCCGCGTATTTCTCTGTCACAGCCTCAACCGCCTCAAATTTTGTTATTCTTAAGGCAAGCTTCAGCTCAGAAAACAGAGTGAGATCACATCGCGCAAATTCTGGTGGATGGTCTAACATAGGCATATAGTAATTGTCTGGAAAACTATTGACAGATAATATGGAATGAGCGGACGTCTTGTATTGGTGGTACATCTATCATTGGTCATTCTACAATTCTAATCGTTTTCTCCTTATTATTTCGTGAAGGTAGTATTCTTGAGTAGTAAACGCCGAAGTTATTACAATTAGGGCTCCATATGGGCCTTTGTTTATAAGGGGCTCTTATTAAAAGGGCTCCACAAAATATAGTTCATTCTATAATAAACACCATAATAGTCCAAGTTTCACACTTTGTATGAACAAATTTGCAACAAAATATCAAATTTGTTTCGAAATTTCAAATTTTTTTAATTCGGGTACGTAATTTTATAGCCAGCCTCTTAAATTTTAGTGCAACAAAGTGCAAGTTCGAAGAGGCCCAAAATGTTCATTGATTTTTGATCATTTTTTGCTCTGACGAGGTTTCGCATTTTGTCCGTACAAAAAAAATGTCCTTTGTTATATGGAGACAAATTTTCACAAATCATATTCATACGATATTCGATGTTTACAAGGACCAATGTGTTCGCTAAAGTCGACAAAAACTTTCGTCTCCCATCAGTTTTTGAGCTCATCAACTTCCTTGCAAATACAAAACGTTGCCAATGCCATGACACCCTACATGCTGCAAAAGAAAGCCAAGGGCCATCGACTTGTTGGCCGTTTCGATGTGAAATGTGTGGGCCCATTTGATCCAAACAATCGACGCCTCCTTTGTGTGCATTATAATAAATAATGGGCAATGGTTTTTTTTTTGCTTCGCCTTCACAATCTTTGGTATAATGAAGGAATAAATTAACCACTATATCAGCGAGTATCGCTGAAACGCCAAAATTAAGAAAAACATTTTTCTAATAGCGGTTGACCCTCGGCAGGCGTATTTCTGCCATGAAAAAGCTCGTCATAAAAATATCTGCCGTTCGGAGTCGGATTAAAAATGTGGGTCTCTCCATTTGTGGAACAACACAAATAGGAGCAGGAGCTCGGCCAAACACCCAAAAAGGGTGTACGCGCCGTCACTATGAGGAAGCTCTGTTCATAGTGGGTGCCGAGTTTGATCACTCTTGACCAAAAAGAAGTGAATTCAAGACAATCAAAACAATGGCAAAACTAAATTAATCGAACTTAGAATTGCTCCCACATCCGCCGTATTCGCCAAAATTGGCTCTCGGCGTATACTGGATGTTCGTGGGCCTACAAAAACTGCGCACCGGTAAGAACTTTCGCTCGAATGAAGAGTTTATCTTTGAAACTAAGGCCTATTTTGAGGCAAATGATAATTCGTTCTAGAAAAGTGGTATTCAAATGAGAGAGCGGCGCTGGAATGATTGCGTTGTTCTTAATGGAAGTTACGTTGATGAGTAAAGCTAATTTTGAACAAAAAGAATCGTGTTTTTTTTGTTAGGCCCAGGACTTTTCAGCCCATGTGTTTCATCTGTTTTGTATTATAGTAACTTTGCGATCTGAGCTATGCTGAAAAATTTCAAGTATCCAACTCATCGGGGAATTTGTTTAAAAGCAAGTGAAAAATGTATGCCGAACAGATAAGAGAGCAAATCGACCTAATCCACGCGATTTAAAAAGGACATTTTCGTGAGCTGCAAAAAATTCCATTAATTTAATAACTTTGTTTCTTGAAAATATTCCCACTAATGATACAATTATCCCATCTCAAATTTGCCAAGTCATTCCAAGCGTTTTTTTTTCTTGTTGCTTTTTTGTCTATTTCTCTCCTTTTCGGCCCCGACCACACACACTGTCACTGTCCGGACTGCGTACACGCGCATAATTGAAATTTAAGTGGCTCGCGCATGCGCGTCACACTCGATTGGAATTGTCATTTATTTCGTTGCGACTGATTAATATTTTATTTAGTTTTATTTTAAAATTTTATTGCATTTAATATTTCCTTTTATTGCTGGTAGCAACGAGCTGCTGCCGATCCGCTGCTGCTGCTACTTTATTGCATCAATTACGCCCCATTCATGTCCGTGTGCAATTCGATACAGGCGAGAAAACATAGCTGCCGTATTTGTGCATCTGTATGTGTGTATGTGTCTGCTGTTGCTGGCAAACATTTGGGCGATCAACCAATTTTGGCAGTTGGAGTAATTCAACCACTTCAGGTGGCATACCCAGACTCAGCAAGCTACACACACGGACATAGGTGCGTGTGTATGTGTGTATTAATATGTAAGTAGGTGGAATTTTGCTGTCAGAGTTGACAGCAAGAAAAAGTGCATATAATGCAAATACAAATAGTGGAGGAGCCGGATGGCTAGTTGTTAGAGGGGGAGCGAGGTACATATAAAATGTTGCCGCGCCATGCGCATTTTTCTTGAGCTTTTTCTCTACTTGTTTGTGTTGAGACTTTCCCACACAAGCGCTGCCCGCCCATGCAGCTCACAAATCTTGGCTTACAGTATTTTTCGGTATTTTTTCGATATTTTTTCGGTATTTTTTCATTTACATTTTCCTTTTTCACTTACGTCTTTATTTTATTTTAATTTTTACTTTTATTTTTGTTTGTTTTTTTCTTTTTGCACTCACCTGCAACATCAGCTCACGCAATTTATCCAACTCGTCGCCATGTGACCTTGTCGGCAGATAACGTCCCTCGCAAGGCTGCTGCTGCCACGCCAACAAAACCAACAGCACTGGCAATAGCCAAAGACCCAGACTGAGTGAGGACGCTGAGGCGACGCCAACGCCACTGCGGCGACATTTCACTTGGGCGCTGGTGCTGCTGCTGCTGCTGCGCATAGTTCCACTCTGTTTCTTGTTGTTGATTTTGTGTCTGTTATTATTGTTGGTAATGTTGTTGTTGTAGTTGTTGTTGCTACGACGAATTGCCAGTTGTGCTGTTACCATTGTGTTTCCGGTTGTTTTATTGGGCGGTGTGTGGCAAAAATTTCACTTTTATTTAGGGTCTTTGTTGGTGTGCGTGTTAGTGTTGTTGCTGGTGCTGGTGCGTATCGGCTACTTTTTTTTTGTATTCTTTGTTTGTTGTTGCTGCTACTGTTTTAGTGGAATGTCGTCGTTGACTTCCCCAAATGGCGCCGAATTTTTACTACAGTACAATTGCCAATTTTTGTGGCTTCTGTGTTGCTGTTTTCCTCTCTTTTGCTATATTTAGCTGACGGAATTTTCTTTGTCCCTGCTGTTGTTATTGTTGTATTTGGTTTGCAAGCTTTCGGCCCATTAATGCGAAATGTTGGAAATGTTGCGAAATCGGCAGTAAAATTCAAGTGCGATCAGCATGAAAGTAAAGAAGAAGAAGAATAAAAGGGAAGTGAAAAAAAGTTTAATTGTACGCCTTAAAATTCACTAAACACCATAATAAACCTGCATATGTACGAACAATAAAAATAAAATTTTTGTGTACTAATTTGAAAAATCTTCTTTTTTTACACAAAGTGTGATCTAACGGAATCGTGATACTTGTGCACGCATCCGTGTGCTCACAATTCAGTTTTCTTATTTTTTTATAAAAATATGGCTTATACTACAACAAAAACCATGTAACTCAAAGTTTCAAAAAAATCAAAACATCAAAAAACTTTCGTTAAATTTGCAAACTTTTTAATAAAGTTTTTTAGAAAATCTCTGGGTATGCAGTTTTATAGCCCATTGAGTTGTGATATAATAAAGTGAAAATTTGAGGTGATTCAAAAATCATGTTTTGTCTTGCAAATACATTTCGAGCATTTGTTATATTATTAGTTTTATTAATTATAAAATTTAGTTTATTTAATTTTTTTATTTTTTATAAAACTAAGATTTATACTACAATGGGTTACTCTAACCCACAAGTGAGCTTGGCAGGCTAGAGAGGCTGCAGATGGACTAAACTGATGTTATCTGCCTTGTCCGACCGGTTGACACAAATCCTCCTGCCATTAAGCAGAAGGGACTGCAGACAGTTGGTTGAACTGATGACGGGCCACTTTTTGTGGGCGAAACACATGGAAAAGGTAGGCATCTCAGACGTGCACTCTGCCCAGCTTGTGAAGAAGAGGATAAGACGGCGCACACAGGAGTATTTCAGTCCAAAAACCGGTCAAAATTATTAAGTGCCTTTTTCAAATACATTTATTAATAAAACACGTTTATGAATCATAATGGCAATATATTTCACAATAATAAAACAAAATTAAATAAAAATGATCATTTAAATAAACAATACATCTATTTATTTCACACTTACTTTGTGATAAACGGCATATAATTAATGGTTTATGATTTTTTTTCTAGTACTTGAATAAGCTGTGACTTAATCTTCGTCATTGTCGGTGTAGCCGGAATCAGGAGTTTCTTTGCCTCTTCAGAAAACGGCTTTTCTTTTCTCTTATTTTTCTTTTTGCTAGTGCAGCTCAAGAATGGGTCAGATGTTAGTAACAACCTGTTCAGAATATCTCTGTTGCACTCTACTCTAGAAAATTTTCAGGAAAAATCCAGGCGATATTTTCGGAAGTGTTTATTTCTGACCTCGGCTGCCTCTTCTGATAGCTGTCCAATTGGTAAAATGGCATAAGTGATCACCATGGCACCGTGTATTAATACCTTATAGAGTGTAGGAGACATTGGGTGCCAGTCATACAATTCTGTGTAAAGTTTTGCTGTAATTTGTTGAAATTACCTCTAAAATATCTCTCAATCGCTTTATAAGCTCTTGATTAATTCCAGTGATCCGAACAGAGGTTTTTGGGTCTTCAAAAAATCTTCTTCACGTATTCCCATCGTTGGTGTTACCATAACCAGCTTTCGGAATGTCAACAAGGATACCCATTTTTTCTCTGAAACGTTTTTGAATTTTTCCTTTGGTTTACTGCAATATTTGTCTCGCTTCTTTTGATCGTGCTTGCCATTTTTTTAATGTTAGCTTTTACGATAAATGCAATAGGGACTCGACGAAACGAGTTCTTGCTTGGAGGACCGAGAGGCAAAATTTGAGTGCCTCGTTATTTATCTGAGTTGCTTCCTTCAGTTTATTAAAATCTTTCGCAGTTTGGTTACATACATATGTAGCACCTCATAGTGGATGTTGTATCTGTAGCTGTGTTGCAGCAAAGTGAGCTTTATTTTAGTAGCTCCATTAGGAGTTTTCGCCAAGAAACCTGCATATTTTTAGAACTGAGAAAAAAAATTGCGGACATGCGGGGACAATTTTATTACCGTTTATATTTGACACGGGTCCAAATATTATGATCACACTAACAATTTTACTTGAGAAGGTCTGACACCTATTTAAAAACACTATTGTTTGCTAAATTTAGTAAAAAAGAAATACTTTTCACTAGGACTTAAAAATCGTCAATTGGAGTGCAATCTTGTCATGAAACTAAAAACATATATTTTTATCATAAAGTACATAGTACATACCTTGCCCTTCCATGCAAAAAAAAAATTTTTCGTTCACTTCACAAAACAAAAGCACAGTTAACCATTACACATTATGGAAATATAAGATTGACGATATGAAAGATGTATGGTTAAAATAATGACTAGGTTCCAATGAACAAGGCTCAGGCACCAAACGCTGTGAAAATTCTGGCGTCTGTCTGTTATTTGATAAACCGATTATCTACCTTAAAGAAGATAGTTTCTGTGATGAGATTACACATATTTCTTTTCGACTTATGACCGGATTTTCCATACAAATACTCCTATGTGCGGCGGATCACTTCCCGTGCGTCTGGCCCGCCTTCGCTCGCATCAGGTTTGAGGTCTTTGGCACTGATATTTTAAGAAGTGACCTTCTTGGCTCCTTGACACCTTTATTTTTCCAATCCTAACTCCCGCACAAAAAAGTCAGCGCATTACTGGCATTGTGGCTGCTAAAACAAGCAAAATAACAAAGAAAAAGACACAGTTACACATTGCATCAGTGGCGCCAGCAAGAGGAAGCGGGCAATCGCGGTAATAGCGCAGGCACACCAAATTTAGCGAAGTCCTCCACTATCTGTGTGATCCTTCTGCCAGGAAAATGTGACACACAGACGGCGCTTCAAGCAATAAGAAGGCGTTGTTTCTAAGCAACGACAGGTGGGCATTCCCACTGCTTAGAACTGGTAGCGGCAGGCTAATCCCTACCCTGTCAGAAAGTAAGATAGGTAAGGCCTCAAGTAAATTATAAATTTTCATAAATAGTTTGCTTGTTTTTTATTGTGATATAAACTGAAAATTTTAATATTTTTGCCAATAACCATTTTTACAACTTTTGAAAAATTTATACCTGGAAAATTTGTTCAATTTGTATCCCAAATTTTTTCTATTTACTTTCTTTATAAATATATTTTAAGAAATAAGTGAACCTAAATTTTTCGAAAATCACTTATGTACTTGTTATTTATTACGATATAAATCAAAAATTTGGATATTTTTGCAGACAAGAATTTTTTGTAAAATTTATACCTAAATTTATACGTACGGTTTTTTGTAATTTTTATCTGAAATTATTTTCTAGATATATAATATAAGATTAAGAAAATAAGTAAACAGACCTTTTTATCGGAAATTGTTTTCTTACTATTTTTTTATGACACAAATCGAAAATTTTGATATTTTTGCAGAAAAGATTTCTTTGTTGGTTGGTTGGTTTAAGGGTGATTTGTTATAGATTTTGGTCAAAGATATTAATTCGTTTCGAGAATTTAATGAGAGTTTCGATTTTCAGGTCCGAGTGTACTGAAAGATTGTCAATTGTTGGAGAGCCTAGAAGAGCGAGTCGACTTCTGGCTAGGCCGGGACAACTGCACAGCAAATGAATGCTCGATACTTCCTCATCCTCGCAGTATCTGTTTTGAAGAACCCCGAGCCGACGTGCGTGAGTGCCCAAAAGGCAGTGGCCGGTGATAAGAGATATTATATGACTTAGTTCGTGTTTCGAAAGACTTATAAGAGTTTTTGTCTGTTTCAGATTATAGGATGGTCAGATTTGTCTGGTCGTAACGCAAGTAGTTTCCACTCGCCACCTCCGACCAGCAATGCTGTGAAATTCTCGATCAATGATCATTTTACATGTTGGGAGCGGGATGTGGATTGTGGGTAAGTTACTAACATTTGATTGCGCAGCTCCAGCTCTTGCGAGCTCATCAGCTTTGCAGTTACCTTCGAATCCACTGTGACCCGGTATCCAGATAACTTGGACAGAATTCTGAATACTTATCTCGTTAAGAGATAAGAGACAGGATCGAGTCACAGCTGAGTGGATATAAGAGGAGCTGAGTGCTCGAACGGCCGCTTGACTGTCGGTGAAAAAGCGGATATCCTCTAGTGATATTCTCTTTTCTAAGATAGTTTTCGCAGCATACCAGATAGCGCATACTTCCGACACTACAGTAGTCGGGTAATCTAAATGATAGATGGATGTGAGGGGAATTGGAAAAAATTTCAAATCCCACTTTACCGTCTTGTTTTGAACCATCTGTATATATAATCAGAGGGCCATCGATTTCGGTAAGATTTGTCTTCCATTCTTCCCTGGTTGGGAGTGAACAGGAGAACAGCAAGGGTGGTGATGGAAGACTTACATGATAGTCTATGTCGGATGAGATAACAGTGTTCATGTTCAGTATGGCCGAATGGCCAAGATACTTATTCCAATTCTATATAGCATTCATGCGTGTCGCTGCTTTCGCTACAATCGCTTTGCCAGCCAGATCAATAGGGAACAAGTGAAGCAACGTATTTCTTTGTTACTTTCGAAAAATTTATATTTGAGGAATTTTTTTCAACTTTTTCGCCAAATTTTTTCTAGATATGTAGAACAAAATTTTTCTTTTTTGTTATTATTATCTTTTTGTATGATAAAAATTGAAAATTTTAATATTTTTGCAAAAAAAAATCTATTTTTTACAATTTTCGAAAAGTTTCACCTAAATTGAGATATGAAGAATTTTTTCAATTTTTTGCTATAGGCAGTCTGTGCGATTGAGAAACCTTTTAAGGTTGCTTACGTCTACACTAGCCAGCTCTTCGACGTTTATTTTACAACTATGACAGGTTTAATTGTAAGGGATACCCATTTTGGCAGTTTGCTCTCCTATGGGACATTAACAAGGTTAGTCAGAAAACGTAAGATTCTAATAGTTTGATTATTCTTATAGAGGGTGGTTAAATTTCAAGGGCCGATTTTGAATGTAAACCACACCGCCGGGTCTGTAGGAGATGTGAAAACACCAGTGCATGCCCGTAAAGTTCGTACAGAAAATATTGCTGCTGTTCGCGATAGTGTGGTTGAAGAGCCGTCCATCTCAATTCGTCTTCTCGCCCAACAATAGCACCTCTTACGCTCGTCGTTGATGAACATTATGCATAAAGACTTGCATTTACATGCTTACAAGGTGCAATTGAGTCAGGAACTAAAGTCTCTTGATCATTTCAAGCGTCGTCAATGGTCAGAATGGTGGCAGGAAATGGCAACAGTGAATGACCAATTTTCAAAGAAAATCATCTTCAGTGATAAGGTATATTTTCACCTCAGTGGATTCGTCAATAAACAGAATTACAGTATTTGGGCGAATGATAATCCAAGAGTGATTGCCGAAAAACCAATGCACCCACAAAGAGAGATTGTTTAGTGCGGTTTATGGGCCGGCGGCATCAGTGGGCCGTATTTATTCCAAAATGAGGTCGGTCAGGCAGTTACTGTGAATAGTGTTCGCTATCGTGAGATAATAACGAACTTTGTATGGCCCGAATTAGAAGATATGGATGTGGACGATATGTGGTTTCAACAGGACGGTACCACTTGTCACACAGCTAACGAAACAATGGCTCTTTTGCGCGAAAAATTTGGCCGAATAATCTCACGTCGCGGCGATGTCAATTGGCCCCCAAGATCATGTGATTTGACACTGTTGGACTTCTTTCTTTGGGGTTATTTGAAAGAAAAGGTGTACGCCGATAAGCCAGCAACAATTCAAGTGCTAAAGGATGAGATAATTCGGTACATTAAAGGCATAGAACCTCAATTATGCCTCAGCGTAATCTAAAATTTGGACCATCGGATGGAGGTGTGCCGCCGAAGCCTCGGCTGCCATTTGGTCAATATTTTGTTTCATACGTAATTTAGCTATACCAGTAGTATCATAATAAAGAGAAATGACAATAATTTCTTAAAAAAATGTATTTTATTCAAAATCAACACCGGCCCTTAAAACTTAACCACCCTTTAAAATAAACCGGCATAGGTGAGCAACATAGATTTTTCTTTCTCCCTCGCTGTCTTCAGCTGTCCAGTGTTTTTCTGATTTCGATATTCTCTGCTATGAGGATGAGTACTATGTTCAAGTTCAGGTGCGGGGTCATAAGGCTAAGTAATATGTTTGAGTTCAAGTATTCGGTTATTGGGTAAGTAGTCCGTATAACTCTGAGTAGGCAACATTACTATGTAAAAGGTATACTCGTAGTTTCCGGTGCATTTGCAATTTTTATTGGACAACTTTTACTGTTGCACAGTCTAATCATGTAGCTGTCCCCCTACAAAAACTGTTATTTAACTCCACTAGACATTTAGGGCCGGCATTAAGAGTAAATGTTACGCCAACTATTCAGAGAAGGCGCCAGAATTGAAACACAAAATTGAAGTTGTGAGCTGAAGAACTCAAACTCACGAAAATGTGCGATATAAAATCCGGTTTACAGAATGGGATACTTTAAAGCCAACCGAATCACTCAAATGAATGAAATCTCGTTGCGAATATGTAGTGGAAAAATGTATGATTTCCAAAAAAGAAAAAATTCATTGAAAAGTATTCATGCAAGTAGGCGAATGTTAATAAATAAAATTCCAAACGCTGGTTAAACCACAGTGTCTACTTATTTATTAACTTTTAATTATTAAAACTGCTGCGAAATTAAATGCAATGACATTCATGTACGGTCAGCGCACAGTCAGCGTGCAAAGGTCCCTGCTTCCACTGCTGTTGGCCGCTTGTATTTATGTCGCGACGCATTGTCCACTCTCTGGCGCGCGCGCAATAAAAGTGCAATGAAAATATTATCTTTATGACTGGATAAAATGGATACAACCATAAAAACATTAAATCGTGATGAATATTTCACCGGAACTGTATTTGTTGTTGCTGTAGTGAAAAAGATAGATTGCCACGATTACCTCATTGGTACTCCATACGCTGGACACAAGGTGCATACAGGGTGACATTCAAAGCAAACGATGCTTAAATTTACACAAAATTGCGTTGCGCGTGGGCAAAGGAAACATTTCTTTCAGCCCGCAAGTATTTACTTTCAAATATCCAGAGTTGTGACACATGACATGCGTCCACTTCCACTCGCCTCCACTTAGTTCCCGCGTGGGAAGTAACCCTTTCTTACTGTTTGCAAAGCAGTTGCATAGGCAATTAATTTCATAACATCATAAATTCGCTGCATACTGACTTCTACACATATTTTTGGCGATCCCACAATTTAGTCCCGCTTATCAGTTGCGGCACACGCGCCCGGAAATGTATCGTAAGGAGTGGAAAAGTGTTTAATAAAAACTGTAATATTGTCTAACCAACATGGGGTCGAGGCCAGTGCAAAGCAAATGTAATGGTGCTTTGGCGCACACCTACACAACCACAAACATATGCGTATGCATGCGATAGTGTGTCCACTAAATGCGTTCAATGCCCTTGCTTGCCTGTGTGCGGTAATCAATTTCACAAGCAAATAAGCAACGAGTGGAAAATTTGCAATAAATTGAACTGCAATAACTCGGTAATTTATGACCCCACAAGGGTAACAACCAAAGGCACAAATGCGCGCTTATGACTCTAGATATAAAAATTATGTGTGTATGTGTGTGTGTGTGTATGTGCGTATGAGTGTGAGTGAAAGTAAGTAAGCGCGTATAATTTGGAGCAACATTTTTTACAACAATATGCAATTGGAGATTAGGGGCAGATCCCCGTGGGCCTACAATAGCACCAGCAACAGCCGTGTGATTGGTTGGGCTGCCACAGAAGAGTTGTGCTTACGAAGTGGAAATTATTATCTAGTTTTGATGTGGGCCATACGCACTGGCGAATACATGCATGAGTTTTCCTATGAGCAAATACCCTGTGGGAAAACTTAAGCTCATGAGATTAAATGCAGTTAGTTTAATGGAGGAGGGATTAGGAATAGCCGAGTGGATTCCTTCCTACGCTGTTCGGTTATTGAACTTTGGCTAAATGACGCATGATATTCCTAAATACTGCGTGTTCTCCACCACACAAGTTGCACCACTCAATGTGAAATATATCAGTGGACTTACATAAAAAAACCTATGACTAGTCTTGTGCCATGTCTAGTAAGATTCAAAAGTACCTTCGAGCTTCTCGCTGATATTTCTTAAGTTTTTCCCCCGATTTTAGTCTTCTGACTATTTGGATAGCTGGGCACCCAATGAGAATAATAACGCGCAAGAAAGCTACATGGCGATCCAAAGTAGGGACTTCAAATCTTGTTGAAAACGCATTCTGTTCGGTTAGGCTGAAGTATATATATGTATATATAATTGGCGCATACACCCTTTTTGGGTGTTTGGCCGAGCCCCTCCTCCTATTTGTGGTGTGCGTCTCGATGTTCTTCCACAAATGGAGGGACCCACATTTTTAATCCGACTCCGAACTACAGATATTTTTATGAGGAGCTTTTTCATGGCAGAAATACACTCTGAGGTTGGCCATTGCCTACCGAGGGGCGACCGCTATTAGAAAAATGTTTTTCTTAATTTTGGTGTTTCACCGAGATTCGAACCAGCGTTGTCTCTGTGAACTCCGAATGGTAATCACGCACCAACCCATTCGGCTACGCTGGCCGCTTATGATACTATAGCGACCTACAACCTTTTCTTCTTCTTCTTGATTGTTTGCAAGTTTAAAAAAGCGCGCCAGTCGTTTCATTCTCGTGCTAACCGGTGCTAGTTAAGTGCACCAAGTGAAGCCAAGTCCTTCTCCATCTGATCTTTCTAACTCAGAGAAGGTCTTCTTCCATTACCTATGATAGTCGCCGCCACCAACGCACAAAGGTCCAAAAATCTTCCGCAGAATCTTTCTCTCAAGCATTTCAATGGACGCCGCATCTGATATTGGCGTCGTCCAAACTTCTGCGCCACACCGTAGGTCGGGCATGATGACAGCAGTATAGAATGTTAGACCCAACCTGTCGAAACAACACGTTTGCTGGGTCGACCGTTAGATATGATAGACGATGACAATCAGTGACTACACCCCACTGACAGGCCTAGTAAACAGATGCAAAAAAAACAAGGCTTTGTCGTGGTATAAATTGAATAGAAGTCGGGTTAGAAAACCCTACAGTAGTGTTATAGTCATTCAAGCATACTTCTTTCAATGAGAGTTACTGGGAGAGGATGCTTTACTGGCCAATGCAAAGGAAAAAGTTCTCTCGACATACAAAAACGATACTCTATAAGTCCCTTATCATGTAGGTCTTATTGCCTGGCAGTTCTAGCACCGAATAAAGTGGACTTTTTTTTGTGTTATGGAAAAAAATTGAGAGCCTGATGAATCGGGAGGCAGAATCAGATTTAAATGAAACGAAGGTTTGTACTTCGAGCCGAAGTTATTTTGTCCACTTGTGCAGATTTAAGTGTCACCTTAGTTCCAAAGAACTACATCACAACAACTTTATAATCTTAACTTTATTTTATCACTATCTGGGAAAGACCGCAAAATATTGGTTGGAGTACTGACGGGACGCTGTCGCGACGCACATTAAGCAGTCAAAATGGGATTAGTCCAGAATTATGCGTGTAACACATGCAACGAAGTGAATGCCAGGGCTACTTTGGAACATCTACTTTTCCACTACTTTGCTCTTTGTAAGGCTTGACAAATGTTCCTAAGATCAGCTTGCCCTGCTGGCAAATCGCTGAATAGCTTGTTAAGACTCGGGAAGACGTGCATTAAGAATTATATAAAATGATATCCTCGGCTTGAGATACATAGCACTGACAACAGAATGGACCCTAGGGGTCTTTTTACAGATTTGCCACAACTATCTAATCTAACCTATCCTAGTTCCAACGAACTAAACACTAAGAACTTCTGAGGTTAGCAAAACCGCAGCTCGCGAATTTGGTGGATATCCTTACCGGACATTGCCCGGAAGGTGAGCATGCACACTTAGACTTGGGAATGCCTTAAGTCCTTTATGCAGAAGCTGTCGGGAAGATGAGGTGAAATCATCGCAGCACCTTCCTCTTAGCTGTCCGGGCTAAGATTTAGACATCTGGGCTCCCTTTTTTTACTACACCTGCGGATATAGCAGATTTCAACATTACACACCTGGTAAATTTCGTCGGTAGCTTGAAGCGGTAAACGCAATCTAATTAGCCACCGTTTGATCGCCAATCTCCAGCCCAAAGTCCTTTCTTCCTCCCCTCTCCTCTCCTCGTTTTTCCCGCCTCTATTTTGATTATTTGTCCAAGGGGGCCCTCACTGTCGCAGCCATTTATCCTAGCCCAACCTAGTTCCAAAGATCAGACGAGTAAAGAAATTTAACTTCATTTGGGGCTTCCATTTGACGTTAGTTAGGCTGCCGTAAACAAGGGTAGCGCACATTTTTACAGTAAAAAAAATCACTTAAGCAATTACAGTCAGAAACTAAAGATCCGGTACACAAGAGACACGATAAAAGGGAAAATAAAATCAGAAAACTATTAAAAGACGCGAGCAACTTTTCTTTTTTTAATTTTTTATTTTCCTTTTACTTTTATTTTCTTCTGAATTTTTACCCCGAGAGTTATGTTGTAAACCAGCGCTTCTTTTATGTAAATCATATTTTCTAACATTTTAATTATATCAGATATGTCCACATATGTACATATGTACAGTGCCGTTGAGAATAATAGCACCATAACAAACAACTCACTTTATTTTACAGTAAAACATGACTAAAAGGAATTTGGTTTGCAGTTACTTTTCTCTTGTCTTACTGACAGAGTTCTCTGATGGTTCTTCTCAAAAGAAGCAAAATTGAAAGGAGAATGCAAAAGAAGGAGCCATTCAAGCCAGCAACGGAGCTTAAAAAGGACCTAAATATTGCTGCATCTGTTGAAACCATTCGCACTCGACTGAGAGAAAATAATTTCAACGCTTGTAGTCCGAGAAAAGTTCCGCTTTTGGCCATTAAACACGTAGCTAAACGCATGAAATTAGCTAAGCAACACTCCAATTGGCCAGTGGAAAAATTGAGAAACATATTGTGGACAGATGAAAGCAAAATTGTGTTGTATGGGGGCACTGGCTCTCGTAGTTACGTTAGAAGACCACCAAATGAAGAATATTGTCCTATGTACACGAAAAAAACCATTAAATACGGGGGTTTCAGCATTATGATATGGGCGTGCTTTTCCTATTATGGAGTAAGTCCGATTCATTGGATTAGAACGATCATGGATCAGCACGTCTTCGTCGATATCCTACATAATGTTATGCTACCACATGCAGAGGATGAAATGTCATTAAAATGGGACTTCCAGCAGGACAATGACCCCAAGCACTTGAGCAAAAAGGCTAAAGGCGAAAGATTTATTCGACTAATCGTTTCCACGGCAGTCGGTTCTACGTTACCGAAACGACCCTATAAATCCTGCTAAGGACTGTCACTCCAGCAGCATTCCCCGCATGTAAGTATGGGAAATGTTTATGCTGCTACAAGAACAACAACAACAGCAAAAATGCTAAAAAATAGTTTGGGGACAACACCATCAACGTCATGGAATGGCTCCCACAGTATCCAGATATCAACCCAATTGAGAATTTGTGGACTGGTGTTAAAAAGGCAGGATTTCAAGTGTGAGTCCAACGAGTAATGTGGCCTTGCCATGCCAAGGCGCTGTGCGGCCGCAATTGCCAATAAAGGATACTCAACAAAGTATTAACGCACTACTTAAATAGCATAGTTATGGATTAAAAGTACTTTTGTTTTACATTTATAGGTAAATTTTATTGTTTTCGACATTGTAATTGAAATAAAGGGTGGTTAAATTTCAAGTGCCGATGTTGAATGTAAATCACATCTAAACGTCAAGCTTTTTTCTGCATTTCATTTAACATTTTTCAATTTCTAACTAACTCAATTTGAACTATGGAAAGATACACAATCGAGCAACGCGTTTAAGCCATTCAGACTTATTATGAAAACGGGCGTTCAAATCAAAATGCATATCGCGCACTTCATCTTCAGTGATGAGGCACATTTTCACCTCAGTGGATTCGTCAATAAGCAGAATTGTAGCATTTGGGCGAATGATAATCCAAGAGTGATTGCCGAAAAACCAATGCACCCACAAAGAGTGAATGTTTGGTGCGGTTTATGGGCCGGCGGCATCATTGGGCCGTATTTTTTCCAAAATAAGGCCGGTCAGGCAGTTACTGTGAATAGTGTTCGCTATCGTGAGATGATAACGAAGTTTTTATGGCCCGAATTGGAAGATATGGATCTGGACAATATGTGGTTTCAACAGGACGGTGCCACTTGTCACACAGCTAACTGAACAATGGCTCTTTTGCGCGAAAAATTTGATGGCCGAATAATTTCACGTCGTGGCGATGTCAATTGGCCGCCAAGATCATGTGATTTGACACCGTTGAACTTCTTTCTTTGGAGTTATTTGAAAAACAAGGTGTACGCCGATAAGCCAGCAACAATTCAAGAGCTAAAGGATGAGATAATTCAGCACATTAACGGCATAGAACCTTAATTATGCCTCAGCGTCATCGAAAATTTGGACCATCGGATGGAGGTGTGCCGCGATGGCCATTTGGCCGATATTTTGTTCCATACGTAATTGAGCCATCCCAGTTTTATCTAAATAAAGATAAATGACAATGGTTTCCTACAAAAAATGTATTTTATTCAAAATCAACACCGGCCGTTAAAACTTAACCACCCTTTAGTACTATTTTTGTAACCGTTTTATTTTGATTTAAATAACTTATTAAGTGAATATATTTTGAAATATGCAAGAAATATGGGGTCTCTTCTTATTAAAAATATGTTGATAGATTAATTAACTAAGTAACATTTTTTTATGTTCAAAAAATTGAGTTCTTTTCAAACTTTTTAAAGTTTGAATTTCGCAACAATCTATCGTGCTATTATTTTCACCGCAGCTGTATGTGGGTCTGCGCAGCCACTACGTAGATTTGCACGCTAACTTTTTGACAACCCAAAATAACAGTTTCTTTCATATCCAATTTTTTACTAATTTCCTTGTATGTGTGTGTGTGTGTGTGTCTTTCGTTGAATATGTGGCACTTCTCGCTTTCATTTGCATGCATTTGATTTTTTGTGCAAATTTAACGAACCGTTGCGGTACAGATGAAATTAAAAGTAGTGTATATTTATCTATTTTGTAATTGTAGCTTTTTTCGAATTGTTTTTTTTTTTCATCTTATTAATAGCTTTCTACAAATGTATGGTGCATAGCTGCGTTGTTGTTGCTGTTGGCTGTGTATTTTCAATTAAAATCACAGCACTCCGGTAAGCATTACGAAAGAAGGTACCAACTGGCATTTTTTAGTTTTTCATTTATTTGTTTTTGTACTTTTTTCTTTGACTCAACATAATTAAACCATAATTTTTGTATTCGCATGAGGGTTTTGTTGGCGGCGAGTCGAAGAAATGTCTACACACCACATACGGCATACATACACACATACAGGTACATATGTATGTGTACTCGTATTAACAAATAGGTGACTCTAAAGCAAACTGCTATGCCTGCATATGCCCATTCATCCCATCCATATGTATTATATTTATGCAAATGCCGCTCTCCATGAATGTACTTAGACTTTTTAATTAGCTTGGCAATCATAACTGCTGCGGGTACAAATGAGTGCGAATACTTTTATTTATGGCAGCAGTAATTAATGCCTACATATGTACATATTTTATGCAGATAACTGTATATATTTATGCGGAATAGGTCAAAGAATATTTCTGCTTGACAAACTAAAGTGGCTATTTGTATGATTTGACGTCGTCGAATATGAAATTTATTAAAAGAAAGAAACATTTTCTAGATTGCTTACCTACAAATACATAAAAGCAATTATTCTTTCCACAAATTATGCACCACCGATATTACCTAAATACTTTTATCCTATGAGCAAAGCAGGTTGATCAAACCGGTGGCATAAAAACCGCGCCAATGAGAGTCAATCAAAGCTTGGAAAACGAGTAACGATAATCAGTAAGCATTAGGTCAAGTGAATACGGAGGATAATGAAGTGCTTACAACTTCAATTTTAGTTGTGAACTCACCGTCTCAACGTAATGGACAAACTCTCCCAATTTCATCCAGCGCAAAGTACTGAGGAGTAATGTTAGAATCCAAACTTAGCTGGAAACTGGAAACATTGAAGAACGCGTAAGGAAAGTGGAAATTGCTATGTATTAGATGAGGTCTTCAACCTAAGTATACCTTATGGCTGTATAAGGCGGTTATATAACCAGTTTCATCAAACGGATCGGTAGATAGTTGGAAAGTTCTTGAAAGGGATTACAATATCACACTACCCAGCAGAATTAAACGAATAGCCTGTGCAATTACGGTCCGTGCATCTTAATTATATCCTAGGGAGGCTCTTAATGCACTGACACATGTTGCTCCGGTAGATCTCGCTCAAGAAGATGGCTGCCATGAGTGCATTTGAATTGAATGAAGCAGGTCGCTGGAGAGAAAAACTTTGTCTATTATTACGACAAACTCAGATCACCTCGGGGAGGATGGATTAGATCATCGCGGCTGTGACTTTCAATAATAATTTTGCCACTCTCTTTCCATCTCGGGAGGAATGGAGTAAGAGACTTTCACTAAAGAACTTCGACACTACAGACTGTACAGAGCACTAAAATGTATTATGGTGTCAGAGCAAATTGAAAAATCTGTGCGTGTTCCCAGCCGTCCTTTTTAACAACAAACTCTCTAACGACCTGGGCCTGAGGACGGTCAAGGCTAGCCTGGCTTGGCCAAGTCATAGCCGATCTGAAAAAGACACCTGTTAGGAGCTGGAAGTCTATTGCTATGAACCGTGCAGATTGAAAGTGGATTGTGGACGAAGCTAAAACTCACCCAGAGATGTAATCTCTACTTGATGATGATGATGATGATGATGCAAGCAAACGTCAACGTTGACAAATATTAAATGAAGTGGCCTGCAGACTCACGACAGTGATAACTGACGTCTGGTCCATCAGGGAACAAGCAGCCCAAAATGGGCACAACTCACAACACACACTGTCACAGTTGTAAACAACCAGAGCAAAACGAAACGATTTTCCGCTTACTCTGAGAATGCCCTGCCCTATGGAAGGCGAGAATGTCAACCCTTGGCAAAGCACTGTTCGAGAGGCTCGAACAACAACTATCTGGCTTGGACGTCAACAACCTAATTAAGTCTTAAACCGCACAGACTGAATATAGTCATGATGTACATAACCGTTGAACAAGTTGGAAGCGAGGTTGTGGCAACAAAATGGCTTGGAAGCGCTAGTTCAATTCTGGAAGAATCACCTCTTTAACCAATCAACCAACAAACCATCAGATCTTACCAGCACGAAAATCCGTTTTCTACTCCGGCGTAACAGAGTCTTATATCATCTTATATGATATGGCAGTCTGGCGTGACGCATTCAAGTACGCTAGATATACACGAAACATGTGCTCTTAGACTCTGCCTTCAGAACAGGCTCAAAAGATGCGACACTCATCATAGCTGGCCGATGCCCACTAGTAGGATATTGGACAGGAGATGTATGAAGTGAGCTCGATGGCGCACAATCAAGCCCAAAGCGATCAGTTGACACACAGAAAAGCCATAAATCAGTGCAACGTAGACCAGTGGCAGACACAATGGGACAGAGCAAAAAAAGGCAGGTTCTATCATTTTGCCGTTTCATGCACGGAAATTCATACCTATGCACGCCCGAATGGTAGTCACGCACCAACCGCTTCGGTTACTCTAGCAGAAGTAGACTATTAACTCATCCAAATCGAAGGTTTTCAAGCGCACCTTTACCGCTTTGGGCACGAAGGAACTGCGAGCAGTGCACACCAACAGGTGACGAAGATGTGGGATATGTGTTTTTCGTGTGTATCCGCTTCAGAGGAGCAATGGCTAAACTGGAAAATAACAAACAGAACAAATTACAGCACATGGCTGCCGAAATAATGCAGCAACTCTGGCACAGCGAGCAAGCAAAGAGAGCACGTAGACGTTATACAGCAAAAATCAGCTTTGTCCTAGCAACAGTCTCAAATGTTTTCGAAATTATTGTCAATTTCGTAATATAGTTTGGTATATAGTTTGTGACATCTTTCTTATTCCCGCTTTTAAAGACTGGAGTTGTGTGAGCTCTTTTCAAATCATTTAGAAATAGTCCAGCTGAGACCGATTCATTAAAAATCAACATTAGTGAGAAACAGTTTTTCAGGAGAACAATTTAAAGGCCCTCAGCATGGGTTATGGATGAGGGTTTCGGAGTTGCTCTGAACAAAGAGTTGCGCCAAAGAAGAATCTGAAAAGCCTGTATAGCTTAGATCAGTTTCGAAATTTGCACTAAAAAATTCCTTAAAAAGATTTATCTTTTCTCCTGCGGAGCTGCCATATATTTGTCTCGGTAAACGAAACGGTAAGTCGATTTTTTCAATTTAATAAAAGCCCAGAAGGCTTTGAGGTTCTTTTTAATATTGCGCTCAATCCACCTATTATGCAAAACTTTATCAAGCCTCATAAATTCAAGCCTCCTGCAAACATCAGAAAGATCCGAACCTTTTCAAAATCTGTATTTTTTGTACAACTTATTGCAACAATTTTTCAAACCTTTGAGTTCCGTATTATACGAGTATCAGAGTAACTTGTGTTTTTGGTAGGAACTACAGGATGTCTGCTTAACCTTCCTACGGTCTTCGGGTCATTTTTGACCCATTTCAGGAAAAAAATTAAGTTTTTTCAAGAACCAAATTTTTTCAGGACTTGATGTTTCGTGACTTTTTCTAATTTATTATATTTTATATAATAAGCGTAAAATTAAAAAAAAATTATTTGGGCTCTGTCGCGTAGAAATTTTTATACATCTACGACCCTCGGGTCAAATTTGACCCAACGTATAAATCAGACGTTATTTGAGTTAAATTTTTTTGCTAATTGCAAATTTTCGGCTCAGCGGTTGCATTGTATTATTTAATCTGCTTTTATTGAGTTCACAGTAAACATAAATTTAAAAAGCACGTGCTTTGTTTGGTTATTCGACTATTTATTTCGTAACAATGAGTGATAGTGAAAGTGAAATCTCTTTGGACGCGTTTTCGGATGATGAGGAATCATGTTCTGAATTCGAAGATCATGTTCAGGTTACAGATTCTTCCGA